>JAZGTQ010000489.1:0-273987 GCA_037953605.1 Necrosyrtes monachus
AAAACGATGACATGCTACACCTCAGGGAAAGCAGAGATGCCAGTGCTCTTGTGCCTGCGAACAGGCTGCACAGGGACGATGAATACAAGGATCAGCTTTGAGGGCTAGCAACTTCCTTGTGGGAGAACTGGGCTGATGTTTACTATCTCAGAAACAGGCACTGCCGGGAAGGAAAACGATGACCTGCTACACCTCTGGGAAAGCAGAGATGCCAGTGCTGTTGTGCCTGCGAATAGGCTGCACAGGGACGGTGAATACAAGGATCAGCTTTGAGGACTGGCACCTCCGTTGTGGGAGAACTAGCTGCAGGTTTACTATTTCAGAAACAGGCACTGCCGGGAAGGAAAACGATGACATGCTACACCTCTGGGAAAGCAGAGATGCCAGTGCTGTTGTGCCTGCGAATAGGCTGCACAGGGAAGGTGAAGACCAGCATAAGCTTTGAGAGCTGGCATTTTCCTTCTGGGATAACTGGGCTGATGTTTACTATTTCAGAAACAGGCACTGCCAAGAAGGACAACGATGACGTGCTACACCTCTGGGAAAGCAGAGATGCCAGTGCTGTTGTGCCTGCCAATAGGCTGCACAGGGACGATGAATACAAGGATCAGCTTTGAGGGCTAGCACCTTCCTAGTGGGAGAACTGGGCTGATGTTTACTATTTCAGAAACAGATACTGCCAAGAAGGAAAACGATGACATGCTACACCTCTGGGAAAGCAGAGATGCCAGTGCTGTTGTGCCTGCGAATAGGCTGCACAGGGAAGGTGAAGACAAGCATAAGCTCTGAGAGCTGGCTCCTTCCTTCTGGGAGAACTGGGATGATGTTTACTATCTGAGAAACAGGTTCTGCCAGGAAGAAAAACGATGACATGCTACACCTCTGAGAAAGCAGAGATGCCAGTGCTGTTGTGCCTGCCAATAGGCTGCACAGGGACGATGAATACAAGGATCAGCTTTGAGGGCTAGCACCTTCCTAGTGGGAAAACTGGGCTCATGTTTACTATTTCAGAAACAGCCACTGCCGGGAAGGAAAACGATGACATGCTACACCTCTGGGAAAGCAGAGATGCCAGTGCTGTTGTGCCTGCGAATAGGCTGCACAGGGAAGGTGAAGACCTACATCAGCTTTGAGGGCTGGCACCTTCCTAGTGGGAGAACTGGGCTGATGTTTACTATCTCAGATACAGGCTAGGCCGGGAAGGAAAACGATGACATGCTACACCTCTTGGAAAGCAGAGATGCCAGTGCTGTTGTGCCTGCGAATAGGCTGCACAGGGACGGTGAACACCAGGATCACCTTTGAGGGCTAGCACCTTCCTAGTGGGAGAACTGGGCTGATGTTTACTATTTCAGAAACAGACACTGCCAAGAAGGACAACGATGATGTGCTACACCTCAGGGAAAGCAGAGATGCAAGAGCTGTTGTGCCTGCGAATAGGCTGCACAGGGAAGGTGAAAACCTGCATCAGTTTTGAGGGCTAGCACCTTCCTAGTGGGACAACTGGGCTGATATATACTATTTCAGAAAAAGGCACTGCCAGGAAGGAAAACGATGACATGCTACACCTCTGGGAAAGCAGAGATGCCAGTGCTGTTGTGCCTGCCAATAGGCTGCAGAGGGAAGGTGAAGACCAGCATCACTTTTGAGGGCTAGCACCTTCGTTGCGGGAGAAGGAGCTGCAGGTTTACTATTTCGGAAACAGGCACTGCCGGGAAGGAAAAAGATAACATGCTACACCTCAGGGAAAGCAGAGATGCCAGTGCTGTTGTGCCTGCGAATAGGCTGCACAGGGAAGGTGAAAACGTGCATCAGTTTTGAGAGCTAGCACCTTCCTTGTGGGAGAACTGGGCTGATGTTTACTATTTCAGAAACAGGCACTGCCAAGAAGGACAACGATGACGTGCTACACCTCTGGGAAAGCAGAGATGCCAGTGCTGTTGTGCCTGCGAATAGGCTGCACAGGGAAGGTGAACACCAGGATCACCTTTGAGGGCTGAAACCTTCCTGGTGGAAGAACTGGGCTGATGTTTACTATTTCAGAAACAGACACTGCCGGGAAGGAAAACGATGACATGCTACACCTCAGGGAAAGCAGAGATGCCAGTGCTGTTGTGCCTGCGAATAGGCTGCACAGGGAAGGTGAAGACCTGCATCAGTTTTGAGGGCTGGCACCTTCCTTGTGGGAAAACTGGGCTGATGTTTACTTTCTCAGAAACATGCACTGCCAAGAAGGACAACGATGACGTGCTACACCTCAGGGAAAGCAGAGATGCCAGTGCTGTTGTGCCTGCGAATAGGCTGCACAGGGAAGGTGAAGAGCAGCATCAGCTTTGAGGGCTGGCACCTTCCTTGTGGGAGAACTAGCTCGATTTTTACTATTTCGGAAATATGTTCTGCCGGGAAGAAAAGAGATAACATGCTACACCTCTGGGAAAGCAGAGATGCCAGTGCTGTTGTGCCTGCGAATAGGCTGCACAGGGAAGGTGAAGACCTGCATCAGCTCTGAGAGCTGGCATTTTCCTTCTGGGAGAACTCGGCTGATGTTTACTATTTCAGAAACAGGCACTGCCAAGAAGGACAACGATGACATGCTACACCTCTGGGAAAGCAGAGATGCCAGTGCTGTTGTGCCTGCGAATAGGCTGCACAGGGAAGGTGAAGTCCTGCATCAGCTTTGAGGACTGACACATTCCTGGTTGGAGAACTAGCTCGATGTTTACTATTTCGGAAATATGTTCTGCCGGGAAGAAAAAAAGATAACATGCTACACCTCTGGGAAAGCAGAGATGCCAGTGCTGTTGTGCCTGCGAATAGGCTGCAGAGGGAAGGTGAAGCCCAGCATCACTTTTGAGGGCTAGCACCTTCGTTGCGGGAGAAGCAGCTGCAGGTTTACTATTTCAGAAACAGGCACTGCCGGGAAGGAAAAAGATAACATGCTACACCTCTGGGAAAGCAGAGATGCCAGTGCTGTTGTGCCTGCGAATAGGCTGCACAGGGAAGGTGAAGACCAGCATCAGCTTTAAGGGCTGGCACCTTCCTAGTGGGAGAACTGGGCTGATGTTTACTATTTCAGAAACAGGCACTGCCAAGAAGGAAAACGATGACATGCTACACCTCTGGGAAAGCAGAGATGCCAGTGCTGTTGTGCCTGCGAATAGGCTGCACAGGGACGGTGAACACCAGGATCACCTTTGAGGGCTGACACCTTCCTGGTGGGAGAACTAGCTCGATTTTTACTATTTCGGAAATATGTTCTGCCGGGAAGAAAAGAGATAACATGCTACACCTCAGGGAAAGCAGAGATGCCAGTGCTGTTGTGCCTGCGAATAGGCTGCAGAGGGAAGGTGAAGACCAGCATCAGCTTTGAGGGCTGGCACCTTCCTAGTGGGAGAACTGGGCTGATGTTTACTATTTCAGAAACAGGCACTGCCAAGAAGGAAAACGATGACATGCTACACCTCTGGGAAAGCAGAGATGCCAGTGCTGTTGTGCCTGCGAATAGGCTGCACAGGGACGGTGAACACCAGGATCACCTTTGAGGGCTGACACCTTCCTGGTGGGAGAACTAGCTCGATTTTTACTATTTCGGAAATATGATCTGCCGGGAAGAAAGGAGATAACATGCTACACCTCAGGGAAAGCAGAGATGCCAGTGCTGTTGTGCCTGCGAATAGGCTGCACAGGGACGGTGAACACCAGGATCACCTTTGAGGGCTGACACCTTCTTGGTGGGAGAACTAGCTCGATTTTTACTATTTCGGAAATATGTTCTGCCGGGAAGAAAAGAGATAACATGCTACACCTCAGGGAAAGCAGAGATGCCAGTGCTGTTGTGCCTGCGAATAGGCTGCAGAGGGAAGGTGAAGACCAGCATCAGCTTTGAGGGCTGGCACCTTCCTAGTGGGAGAACTGGGCTGATGTTTACTATTTCAGAAACAGACACTGCCGGGAAGGAAAACGATGACATGCTACACCTCAGGGAAAGCAGAGATGCCAGTGGTGTTGTGCCTGCGAATAGGCTGCACAGGGAAGGTGAAGACCTGCATCATCTTTGAGGGCTAGCACCTTCGTTGTGGGAGAACTTGGCTGATGTTTACTTTTTCAGAAATAGACACTGCCAAGAAGGAAAACGATGACGTGCTACACCTCTGGGAAAGCAGAGATGCCAGTGCTGTTGTGCCTGCGAATAGGCTGCACAGGGAAGGTGAACACCAGGATCACCTTTGAGGGCTGACACCTTCCTGGTGGGAGAACTAGCTCGATTTTTACTATTTCGGAAATATTTTCTGCCGGGAAGAAAAGAGATAACATGCTACACCTCAGTGAAAGCAGAGATGCCAGTGCTGTTGTGCCTGCGAATAGGCTTCAGAGGGAAGGTGAAGACCAGCATCACCTTTGAGGGCTGGCACCTTCCTAGTGGGAGAACTGGGCTGATATTTACTATCTCAGAAACAGGTTCTGCCGGGAAGGAAGAAGATAACACGCTACAACTCTGGGAAAGCACAGATGCCTGTGCTGTTGTGCCTGCAAATAGGCTGCACAGGGAAGGTGAAAAACCTGTATCAGTTTTGAGGGCTAGCATTGTCCTATTGGGAGAACTGGGCTGATATTTATGATTTCGGAAACAGGCACTGCCGGGAAGGAAAACAATGATATGCTACACCTCAGGGAAAGCAGAGATGCCAGTGCTCTTGTGCCTGCGAATAGGCTGCACAGGGAAGGTGAAGACCAGCATAAGCTCTGAGAGCTGGCATTTTCCTTCTGGGAGAACTGGGCTGATGTTTACTATTTCAGAAACAGGCACTGCCAAGAAGGACAACGATGACGTGCTACACCTCTGGGAAAGCAGAGATGCCAGTGCTGTTGTGCCTGTGAATAGGCTGCACAGGGAAGGTGAAGACCTGCATCAGTTCTGAGGGCTGACACATTCCTGGTTGGAGAACTAGCTCGATGTTTACTATTTCGGAAATATGTTCTGCCGGGAAGAAAAAGATAACATGCTACACCTCTGGGAAAGCAGAGATGCCAGTGGTGTTGTGCCTGCGAATAGGCTGCACAGGGAAGGTGAAGCCCAGCATCATTTTTGAGGGCTAGCACCTTCGTTGCGGGAGAAGGAGCTGCAGGTTTACTATTTCGGAAACAGGCACTGCCGGGAAGGAAAAAGATAACATGCTACACCTCAGGGAAAGCAGAGATGCCAGTGCTGTTGTGCCTGCCAATAGGCTGCACAGGGAAGGTGAAGATCTACATCAGTTTTGAGAGCTGACACCTTCGTTGTGGGAGAAGTAGCTGGAGGTTTACTATTTCGGAAACAGGCACTGCCGGGAAGGAAAACGATGACATGCTACACCTCTGGGAAAGCAGAGATGCAGGTGCTGTTGTGCCTGCGAATAGACTGCACAGGGAAGGTGAACACCAGGGTCACCTTTGAGGGCTGACACATTCCTGGTGGCAGAACTAGCTCGATTTTTACTATTTCAGAAAAATGTTCTGCCGGGAAGAAAAGAGATAACATGCTACAC
Organism: Necrosyrtes monachus; assembly: GCA_037953605.1. NCBI lineage: Eukaryota > Metazoa > Chordata > Aves > Accipitriformes > Accipitridae > Necrosyrtes > Necrosyrtes monachus. The sequence goes on from JAZGTQ010000489.1 coordinate 5,526, forward strand.
CTCAGGGAAAGCAGAGATGCCAGTGCTGTTGTGCCTGCGAATAGGCTGCAGAGGGAAGGTGAAGACCAGCATCAGCTTTGAGGGCTGGCACCTTCCTAGTGGGAGAACTGGGCTGATGTTTACTATTTCAGAAACAGGCACTGCCGGGAAGGAAAAAGATAACATGCTACACCTCTGGGAAAGCAGAGATGCCAGTGCTGTTGTGCCTGCGAATAGGCTGCACAGGGAAGGTGAAGACCAGCATCAGCTTTGAGGTCTGACACCTTCCTGGTGGGAGAACTAGCTCGACGTTTACTATTTCGGAAATATGTTCTGCCGGGAAGAAAAGAGATAACATGCTACACCTCAGGGAAAGCAGAGATGCCAGTGCTGTTGTGCCTGTGAATAGGCTGCACAGGGAAGGTGGAAACCTACATCAGCTTTGACGGCTAGCACCTTCATAGTGGGAGAACTGGGCTGATGTTTACTATTTCAGAAACAGGCACTGCCAAGAAGGAAAACGATGACATGCTACACCTCTGGGAAAGCAGAGATGCCAGTGCTGTTGTGCCTGCGAATAGGCTGCACAGGGAAGGTGAAGACCTGCATCAGCTCTGAGAGCTGGCATTTTCCTTCTGGGAGAACTGGGCTGATGTTTACTATTTCAGAAACAGGCACTGCCAAGAAGCACAACGATGACATGCTGCACCTCTGGGAAAGCAGAGATGCCAGTGCTGTTGTGCCTGCGAATAGGCTGCACAGGGAAGGTGAAGACCTGCATGAGTTTTGAGGGCTAGCACCTTCGTTGCGGGAGAAGGAGCTGCAGGTTTACTATTTCGGAAACAGGCACTGCCGGGAAGGAAAAAGATAACATGCTACACCTCTTGGAAAGCAGAGATGCCAGTGCTGTTGTGCCTGCCAAAAGGCTGCACAGGGAAGATGAAGATCTACATCAGTTTTGAGGGCTGACACCTTCGTTGTGGGAGAAGTAGCTGGAGGTTTACTATGTCGGAAACAGGCACTGCCGGGAAGGAAAACGATGACATGCTACACCTCTGGGAAAGCAGAGATGCAGGTGCTGTTGTGCCTGCGAATAGGCTGCACAGGGAAGGTGAAGACCTGCATCAGTTTTGAGGGCTGGCACCTTCCTTGTGGCAGAACTGGGCTGATGTTTACTATTTCAGAAACAGGCACTGCCAAGAAGGACAACGATGACGTGCTACACCTCTGGGAAAGCAGAGATGCCAGTGCTGTTGTGCCTGCGAATAGGCTGCACAGGGAAGGTGAACACCAGGATCACCTTTGAGGGCTGAAACCTTCCTGGTGGGAGAACTGGGCTGATGTTTACTATTTCAGAAACAGACACTGCCGGGAAGGAAAACGATGACATGCTACACCTCAGGGAAAGCAGAGATGCCAGTGCTGTTGTGCCTGCGAATAGGCTGCACAGGGACGGTGAACACCAGGATCACCTTTGAGGGCTGACACCTTCCTGGTGGGAGAACTAGCTCGATTTTTACTATTTCGGAAATATGTTCTGCCGGGAAGAAAAGAGATAACATGCTACACCTCAGGGAAAGCAGAGATGCCAGTGCTGTTGTGCCTGCGAATAGGCTGCACAGGGACGGTGAACACCAGGATCACCTTTGAGGGCTGACACCTTCCTGGTGGGAGAACTAGCTCGATTTTTACTATTTCGGAAATATGTTCTGCCGGGAAGAAAAGAGATAACATGCTACACCTCAGGGAAAGCAGAGATGCCAGTGCTGTTGTGCCTGCGAATAGGCTGCAGAGGGAAGGTGAAGACCAGCATCAGCTTTGAGGGCTGGCACCTTCCTAGTGGGAGAACTGGGCTGATGTTTACTATTTCAGAAACAGACACTGCCGGGAAGGAAAACGATGACATGCTACACCTCAGGGAAAGCAGAGATGCCAGTGGTGTTGTGCCTGCGAATAGGCTGCACAGGGAAGGTGAAGACCTGCATCATCTTTGAGGGCTAGCACCTTCGTTGTGGGAGAACTTGGCTGATGTTTACTTTTTCAGAAATAGACACTGCCAAGAAGGAAAACGATGACGTGCTACACCTCTGGGAAAGCAGAGATGCCAGTGGTGTTGTGCCTGCGAATAGGCTGCACAGGGAAGGTGAACACCAGGATCACCTTTGAGGGCTGACACCTTCCTGGTGGGAGAACTAGCTCGATTTTTACTATTTCGGAAATATTTTCTGCCGGGAAGAAAAGAGATAACATGCTACACCTCAGTGAAAGCAGAGATGCCAGTGCTGTTGTGCCTGCGAATAGGCTTCAGAGGGAAGGTGAAGACCAGCATCACCTTTGAGGGCTGGCACCTTCCTAGTGGGAGAACTGGGCTGATATTTACTATCTCAGAAACAGGTTCTGCCGGGAAGGAAGAAGATAACACGCTACAACTCTGGGAAAGCAGAGATGCCAGTGCTGTTGTGCCTGCAAATAGGCTGCACAGGGAAGGTGAAAAACCTGTATCAGTTTTGAGGGCTAGCATTGTCCTATTGGGAGAACTGGGCTGATATTTATGATTTCGGAAACAGGCACTGCCGGGAAGGAAAACAATGATATGCTACACCTCAGGGAAAGCAGAGATGCCAGTGCTCTTGTGCCTGCGAATAGGCTGCACAGGGAAGGTGAAGACCAGCATAAGCTCTGAGAGCTGGCATTTTCCTTCTGGGAGAACTGGGCTGATGTTTACTATTTCAGAAACAGGCACTGCCAAGAAGGACAACGATGACGTGCTACACCTCTGGGAAAGCAGAGATGCCAGTGCTGTTGTGCCTGTGAATAGGCTGCACAGGGAAGGTGAAGACCTGCATCAGTTCTGAGGGCTGACACATTCCTGGTTGGAGAACTAGCTCGATGTTTACTATTTCGGAAATATGTTCTGCCGGGAAGAAAAAGATAACATGCTACACCTCTGGGAAAGCAGAGATGCCAGTGGTGTTGTGCCTGCGAATAGGCTGCACAGGGAAGGTGAAGCCCAGCATCACTTTTGAGGGCTAGCACCTTCGTTGCGGGAGAAGGAGCTGCAGGTTTACTATTTCGGAAACAGGCACTGCCGGGAAGGAAAAAGATAACATGCTACACCTCAGGGAAAGCAGAGATGCCAGTGCTGTTGTGCCTGCCAATAGGCTGCACAGGGAAGGTGAAGATCTACATCAGTTTTGAGAGCTGACACCTTCGTTGTGGGAGAAGTAGCTGGAGGTTTACTATTTCGGAAACAGGCACTGCCGGGAAGGAAAACGATGACATGCTACACCTCTGGGAAAGCAGAGATGCAGGTGCTGTTGTGCCTGCGAATAGACTGCACAGGGAAGGTGAACACCAGGGTCACCTTTGAGGGCTGACACATTCCTGGTGGCAGAACTAGCTCGATTTTTACTATTTCAGAAAAATGTTCTGCCGGGAAGAAAAGAGATAACATGCTACACCTCAGGGAAAGCAGAGATGCCAGTGCTGTTGTGCCTGCGAATAGGCTGCAGAGGGAAGGTGAAGACCAGCATCAGCTTTGAGGGCTGGCACCTTCCTAGTGGGAGAACTGGGCTGATGTTTACTATTTCAGAAACAGGCACTGCCGGGAAGGAAAAAGATAACATGCTACACCTCTGGGAAAGCAGAGATGCCAGTGCTGTTGTGCCTGCGAATAGGCTGCACAGGGAAGGTGAAGACCAGCATCAGCTTTGAGGTCTGACACCTTCCTGGTGGGAGAACTAGCTCGACGTTTACTATTTCGGAAATATGTTCTGCCGGGAAGAAAAGAGATAACATGCTACACCTCAGGGAAAGCAGAGATGCCAGTGCTGTTGTGCCTGTGAATAGGCTGCACAGGGAAGGTGGAAACCTACATCAGCTTTGACGGCTAGCACCTTCATAGTGGGAGAACTGGGCTGATGTTTACTATTTCAGAAACAGGCACTGCCAAGAAGGAAAACGATGACATGCTACACCTCTGGGAAAGCAGAGATGCCAGTGCTGTTGTGCCTGCGAATAGGCTGCACAGGGAAGGTGAAGACCTGCATCAGCTCTGAGAGCTGGCATTTTCCTTCTGGGAGAACTGGGCTGATGTTTACTATTTCAGAAACAGGCACTGCCAAGAAGCACAACGATGACATGCTGCACCTCTGGGAAAGCAGAGATGCCAGTGCTGTTGTGCCTGCGAATAGGCTGCACAGGGAAGGTGAAGACCTGCATGAGCTTTGAGGGCTAGCACCTTCGTTGCGGGAGAAGGAGCTGCAGGTTTACTATTTCGGAAACAGGCACTGCCGGGAAGGAAAAAGATAACATGCTACACCTCTTGGAAAGCAGAGATGCCAATGCTGTTGTGCCTGCGAATAGGCTGCACAGGGAAGGTGAAAAACCTGTATCAGTTTTGAGGGCTAGCACCTTCCTAGTGGGAGAACTTGGCCGATGTTTACTATTTCAGAAACAAGCACTGCCAAGAAGGAAAAAGATAACATGCTACACCTCTGGGAAAGCAGAGATGCCAGTGCTGTTGTGCCTGCGAATAGGCTGCACAGGGAAGGTGAACACCAGCATCAGTTTTGAGGGCTGGCACCTTCGTTGCGGGAGAAGGAGCTGCAGGTTTACTATTTCGGAAACAGGCACTGCCGGGAAGGAAAAAGATAACATGCTACACCTCTTGGAAAGCAGAGATGCCAGTGCTGTTGTGCCTGCCAAAAGGCTGCACAGGGAAGATGAAGATCTACATCAGTTTTGAGGGCTGACACCTTCGTTGTGGGAGAAGTAGCTGGAGGTTTACTATGTCGGAAACAGGCACTGCCGGGAAGGAAAACGATGACATGCTACACCTCTGGGAAAGCAGAGATGCAGGTGCTGTTGTGCCTGCGAATAGGCTGCACAGGGAAGGTGAAGACCTGCATCAGTTTTGAGGGCTGGCACCTTCCTTGTGGCAGAACTGGGCTGATGTTTACTATTTCAGAAACAGGCACTGCCAAGAAGGACAACGATGACGTGCTACACCTCTGGGAAAGCAGAGATGCCAGTGGTGTTGTGCCTGCGAATAGGCTGCACAGGGAAGGTGAACACCAGGATCACCTTTGAGGGCTGAAACCTTCCTGGTGGGAGAACTGGGCTGATGTTTACTATTTCAGAAACAGACACTGCCGGGAAGGAAAACGATGACATGCTACACCTCAGGGAAAGCAGAGATGCCAGTGCTGTTGTGCCTGCGAATAGGCTGCACAGGGACGGTGAACACCAGGATCACCTTTGAGGGCTGACACCTTCCTGGTGGGAGAACTAGCTCGATTTTTACTATTTCGGAAATATGTTCTGCCGGGAAGAAAAGAGATAACATGCTACACCTCAGGGAAAGCAGAGATGCCAGTGCTGTTGTGCCTGCGAATAGGCTGCACAGGGACGGTGAACACCAGGATCACCTTTGAGGGCTGACACCTTCCTGGTGGGAGAACTAGCTCGATTTTTACTATTTCGGAAATATGTTCTGCCGGGAAGAAAAGAGATAACATGCTACACCTCAGGGAAAGCAGAGATGCCAGTGCTGTTGTGCCTGCGAATAGGCTGCAGAGGGAAGGTGAAGACCAGCATCAGCTTTGAGGGCTGGCACCTTCCTAGTGGGAGAACTGGGCTGATGTTTAATATTTCAGAAACAGACACTGCCGGGAAGGAAAACGATGACATGCTACACCTCAGGGAAAGCAGAGATGCCAGTGGTGTTGTGCCTGCGAATAGGCTGCACAGGGAAGGTGAAGACCTGCATCATCTTTGAGGGCTAGCACCTTCGTTGTGGGAGAACTTGGCTGATGTTTACTTTTTCAGAAATAGACACTGCCAAGAAGGAAAACGATGACGTGCTACACCTCTGGGAAAGCAGAGATGCCAGTGGTGTTGTGCCTGCGAATAGGCTGCACAGGGAAGGTGAACACCAGGATCACCTTTGAGGGCTGACACCTTCCTGGTGGGAGAACTAGCTCGATTTTTACTATTTCGGAAATATTTTCTGCCGGGAAGAAAAGAGATAACATGCTACACCTCAGTGAAAGCAGAGATGCCAGTGCTGTTGTGCCTGCGAATAGGCTTCAGAGGGAAGGTGAAGACCAGCATCACCTTTGAGGGCTGGCACCTTCCTAGTGGGAGAACTGGGCTGATATTTACTATCTCAGAAACAGGTTCTGCCGGGAAGGAAGAAGATAACACGCTACAACTCTGGGAAAGCAGAGATGCCAGTGCTGTTGTGCCTGCAAATAGGCTGCACAGGGAAGGTGAAAAACCTGTATCAGTTTTGAGGGCTAGCATTGTCCTATTGGGAGAACTGGGCTGATATTTATGATTTCGGAAACAGGCACTGCCGGGAAGGAAAACAATGATATGCTACACCTCAGGGAAAGCAGAGATGCCAGTGCTCTTGTGCCTGCGAATAGGCTGCACAGGGAAGGTGAAGACCAGCATAAGCTCTGAGAGCTGGCATTTTCCTTCTGGGAGAACTGGGCTGATGTTTACTATTTCAGAAACAGGCACTGCCAAGAAGGACAACGATGACGTGCTACACCTCTGGGAAAGCAGAGATGCCAGTGCTGTTGTGCCTGTGAATAGGCTGCACAGGGAAGGTGAAGACCTGCATCAGTTCTGAGGGCTGACACATTCCTGGTTGGAGAACTAGCTCGATGTTTACTATTTCGGAAATATGTTCTGCCGGGAAGAAAAAGATAACATGCTACACCTCTGGGAAAGCAGAGATGCCAGTGGTGTTGTGCCTGCGAATAGGCTGCACAGGGAAGGTGAAGCCCAGCATCACTTTTGAGGGCTAGCACCTTCGTTGCGGGAGAAGGAGCTGCAGGTTTACTATTTCGGAAACAGGCACTGCCGGGAAGGAAAAAGATAACATGCTACACCTCAGGGAAAGCAGAGATGCCAGTGCTGTTGTGCCTGCCAATAGGCTGCACAGGGAAGGTGAAGATCTACATCAGTTTTGAGAGCTGACACCTTCGTTGTGGGAGAAGTAGCTGGAGGTTTACTATTTCGGAAACAGGCACTGCCGGGAAGGAAAACGATGACATGCTACACCTCTGGGAAAGCAGAGATGCAGGTGCTGTTGTGCCTGCGAATAGACTGCACAGGGAAGGTGAACACCAGGGTCACCTTTGAGGGCTGACACATTCCTGGTGGCAGAACTAGCTCGATTTTTACTATTTCAGAAAAATGTTCTGCCGGGAAGAAAAGAGATAACATGCTACACCTCAGGGAAAGCAGAGATGCCAGTGCTGTTGTGCCTGCGAATAGGCTGCAGAGGGAAGGTGAAGACCAGCATCACCTTTGAGGGCTGGCACCTTCCTAGTGGGAGAACTGGGCTGATGTTTACTATTTCAGAAACAGGCACTGCCGGGAAGGAAAAAGATAACATGCTACACCTCTGGGAAAGCAGAGATGCCAGTGCTGTTGTGCCTGCGAATAGGCTGCACAGGGAAGGTGAAGACCAGCATCAGCTTTGAGGTCTGACACCTTCCTGGTGGGAGAACTAGCTCGACGTTTACTATTTCGGAAATATGTTCTGCCGGGAAGAAAAGAGATAACATGCTACACCTCAGGGAAAGCAGAGATGCCAGTGCTGTTGTGCCTGTGAATAGGCTGCACAGGGAAGGTGGAAACCTACATCAGCTTTGACGGCTAGCACCTTCATAGTGGGAGAACTGGGCTGATGTTTACTATTTCAGAAACAGGCACTGCCAAGAAGGAAAACGATGACATGCTACACCTCTGGGAAAGCAGAGATGCCAGTGCTGTTGTGCCTGCGAATAGGCTGCACAGGGAAGGTGAAGACCTGCATCAGCTCTGAGAGCTGGCATTTTCCTTCTGGGAGAACTGGGCTGATGTTTACTATTTCAGAAACAGGCACTGCCAAGAAGCACAACGATGACATGCTGCACCTCTGGGAAAGCAGAGATGCCAGTGCTGTTGTGCCTGCGAATAGGCTGCACAGGGAAGGTGAAGACCTGCATGAGCTTTGAGGGCTAGCACCTTCGTTGCGGGAGAAGGAGCTGCAGGTTTACTATTTCGGAAACAGGCACTGCCGGGAAGGAAAAAGATAACATGCTACACCTCTTGGAAAGCAGAGATGCCAATGCTGTTGTGCCTGCGAATAGGCTGCACAGGGAAGGTGAAAAACCTGTATCAGTTTTGAGGGCTAGCACCTTCCTAGTGGGAGAACTTGGCCGATGTTTACTATTTCAGAAACAAGCACTGCCAAGAAGGAAAAAGATAACATGCTACACCTCTGGGAAAGCAGAGATGCCAGTGCTGTTGTGCCTGCGAATAGGCTGCACAGGGAAGGTGAACACCAGCATCAGTTTTGAGGGCTGGCACCTTCGTTGCGGGAGAAGGAGCTGCAGGTTTACTATTTCGGAAACAGGCACTGCCGGGAAGGAAAAAGATAACATGCTACACCTCTTGGAAAGCAGAGATGCCAGTGCTGTTGTGCCTGCCAAAAGGCTGCACAGGGAAGATGAAGATCTACATCAGTTTTGAGGGCTGACACCTTCGTTGTGGGAGAAGTAGCTGGAGGTTTACTATGTCGGAAACAGGCACTGCCGGGAAGGAAAACGATGACATGCTACACCTCTGGGAAAGCAGAGATGCAGGTGCTGTTGTGCCTGCGAATAGGCTGCACAGGGAAGGTGAAGACCTGCATCAGTTTTGAGGGCTGGCACCTTCCTTGTGGCAGAACTGGGCTGATGTTTACTATTTCAGAAACAGGCACTGCCAAGAAGGACAACGATGACGTGCTACACCTCTGGGAAAGCAGAGATGCCAGTGCTGTTGTGCCTGCGAATAGGCTGCACAGGGAAGGTGAACACCAGGATCACCTTTGAGGGCTGAAACCTTCCTGGTGGGAGAACTGGGCTGATGTTTACTATTTCAGAAACAGACACTGCCGGGAAGGAAAACGATGACATGCTACACCTCAGGGAAAGCAGAGATGCCAGTGCTGTTGTGCCTGCGAATAGGCTGCACAGGGAAGGTGAAGAGCAGCATCAGCTTTGAGGGCTGGCACCTTCCTTGTGGGAGAACTAGCTCGATTTTTACTATTTCGGAAATATGTTCTGCCGGGAAGAAAAGAGATAACATGCTACACCTCTGGGAAAGCAGAGATGCCAGTGCTGTTGTGCCTGCGAATAGGCTGCACAGGGAAGGTGAAGACCTGCATCAGCTCTGAGAGCTGGCATTTTCCTTCTGGGAGAACTCGGCTGATGTTTACTATTTCAGAAACAGGCACTGCCAAGAAGGACAACGATGACATGCTACACCTCTGGGAAAGCAGAGATGCCAGTGCTGTTGTGCCTGCGAATAGGCTGCACAGGGAAGGTGAAGTCCTGCATCAGCTTTGAGGACTGACACATTCCTGGTTGGAGAACTAGCTCGATGTTTACTATTTCGGAAATATGTTCTGCCGGGAAGAAAAAAGATAACATGCTACACCTCTGGGAAAGCAGAGATGCCAGTGCTGTTGTGCCTGCGAATAGGCTGCACAGGGAAGGTGAAGCCCAGCATCACTTTTGAGGGCTAGCACCTTCGTTGCGGGAGAAGCAGCTGCAGGTTTACTATTTCAGAAACAGGCACTGCCGGGAAGGAAAAAGATAACATGCTACACCTCTGGGAAAGCAGAGATGCCAGTGCTGTTGTGCCTGCGAATAGGCTGCACAGGGAAGGTGAAGACCAGCATCAGCTTTAAGGGCTGGCACCTTCCTAGTGGGAGAACTGGGCTGATGTTTACTATTTCAGAAACAGGCACTGCCAAGAAGGAAAACGATGACATGCTACACCTCTGGGAAAGCAGAGATGCCAGTGCTGTTGTGCCTGCGAATAGGCTGCACAGGGACGGTGAACACCAGGATCACCTTTGAGGGCTGACACCTTCCTGGTGGGAGAACTAGCTCGATTTTTACTATTTCGGAAATATGTTCTGCCGGGAAGAAAAGAGATAACATGCTACACCTCAGGGAAAGCAGAGATGCCAGTGCTGTTGTGCCTGCGAATAGGCTGCAGAGGGAAGGTGAAGACCAGCATCAGCTTTGAGGGCTGGCACCTTCCTAGTGGGAGAACTTGGCTGATGTTTACTTTTTCAGAAATAGACACTGCCAAGAAGGAAAACGATGACGTGCTACACCTCTGGGAAAGCAGAGATGCCAGTGCTGTTGTGCCTGCGAATAGGCTGCACAGGGAAGGTGAACACCAGGATCACCTTTGAGGGCTGACACCTTCCTGGTGGGAGAACTAGCTCGATTTTTACTATTTCGGAAATATTTTCTGCCGGGAAGAAAAGAGATAACATGCTACACCTCAGTGAAAGCAGAGATGCCAGTGCTGTTGTGCCTGCGAATAGGCTTCAGAGGGAAGGTGAAGACCAGCATCACCTTTGAGGGCTGGCACCTTCCTAGTGGGAGAACTGGGCTGATATTTACTATCTCAGAAACAGGTTCTGCCGGGAAGGAAGAAGATAACACGCTACAACTCTGGGAAAGCACAGATGCCTGTGCTGTTGTGCCTGCAAATAGGCTGCACAGGGAAGGTGAAAAACCTGTATCAGTTTTGAGGGCTAGCATTGTCCTATTGGGAGAACTGGGCTGATATTTATGATTTCGGAAACAGGCACTGCCGGGAAGGAAAACAATGATATGCTACACCTCAGGGAAAGCAGAGATGCCAGTGCTGTTGTGCCTGCGAATAGGCTGCACAGGGACGGTGAACACCAGGATCACCTTTGAGGGCTGACACCTTCCTGGTGGGAGAACTAGCTCGATTTTTACTATTTCGGAAATATGTTCTGCCGGGAAGAAAAGAGATAACATGCTACACCTCAGGGAAAGCAGAGATGCCAGTGCTGTTGTGCCTGCGAATAGGCTGCAGAGGGAAGGTGAAGACCAGCATCAGCTTTGAGGGCTGGCACCTTCCTAGTGGGAGAACTGGGCTGATGTTTACTATTTCAGAAACAGACACTGCCGGGAAGGAAAACGATGACATGCTACACCTCAGGGAAAGCAGAGATGCCAGTGGTGTTGTGCCTGCGAATAGGCTGCACAGGGAAGGTGAAGACCTGCATCATCTTTGAGGGCTAGCACCTTCGTTGTGGGAGAACTTGGCTGATGTTTACTTTTTCAGAAATAGACACTGCCAAGAAGGAAAACGATGACGTGCTACACCTCTGGGAAAGCAGAGATGCCAGTGCTGTTGTGCCTGCGAATAGGCTGCACAGGGAAGGTGAACACCAGGATCACCTTTGAGGGCTGACACCTTCCTGGTGGGAGAACTAGCTCGATTTTTACTATTTCGGAAATATTTTCTGCCGGGAAGAAAAGAGATAACATGCTACACCTCAGTGAAAGCAGAGATGCCAGTGCTGTTGTGCCTGCGAATAGGCTTCAGAGGGAAGGTGAAGACCAGCATCACCTTTGAGGGCTGGCACCTTCCTAGTGGGAGAACTGGGCTGATATTTACTATCTCAGAAACAGGTTCTGCCGGGAAGGAAGAAGATAACACGCTACAACTCTGGGAAAGCACAGATGCCTGTGCTGTTGTGCCTGCAAATAGGCTGCACAGGGAAGGTGAAAAACCTGTATCAGTTTTGAGGGCTAGCATTGTCCTATTGGGAGAACTGGGCTGATATTTATGATTTCGGAAACAGGCACTGCCGGGAAGGAAAACAATGATATGCTACACCTCAGGGAAAGCAGAGATGCCAGTGCTCTTGTGCCTGCGAATAGGCTGCACAGGGAAGGTGAAGACCAGCATAAGCTCTGAGAGCTGGCATTTTCCTTCTGGGAGAACTGGGCTGATGTTTACTATTTCAGAAACAGGCACTGCCAAGAAGGACAACGATGACGTGCTACACCTCTGGGAAAGCAGAGATGCCAGTGCTGTTGTGCCTGTGAATAGGCTGCACAGGGAAGGTGAAGACCTGCATCAGTTCTGAGGGCTGACACATTCCTGGTTGGAGAACTAGCTCGATGTTTACTATTTCGGAAATATGTTCTGCCGGGAAGAAAAAGATAACATGCTACACCTCTGGGAAAGCAGAGATGCCAGTGGTGTTGTGCCTGCGAATAGGCTGCACAGGGAAGGTGAAGCCCAGCATCACTTTTGAGGGCTAGCACCTTCGTTGCGGGAGAAGGAGCTGCAGGTTTACTATTTCGGAAACAGGCACTGCCGGGAAGGAAAAAGATAACATGCTACACCTCAGGGAAAGCAGAGATGCCAGTGCTGTTGTGCCTGCCAATAGGCTGCACAGGGAAGGTGAAGATCTACATCAGTTTTGAGAGCTGACACCTTCGTTGTGGGAGAAGTAGCTGGAGGTTTACTATTTCGGAAACAGGCACTGCCGGGAAGGAAAACGATGACATGCTACACCTCTGGGAAAGCAGAGATGCAGGTGCTGTTGTGCCTGCGAATAGACTGCACAGGGAAGGTGAACACCAGGGTCACCTTTGAGGGCTGACACATTCCTGGTGGCAGAACTAGCTCGATTTTTACTATTTCAGAAAAATGTTCTGCCGGGAAGAAAAGAGATAACATGCTACACCTCAGGGAAAGCAGAGATGCCAGTGCTGTTGTGCCTGCGAATAGGCTGCAGAGGGAAGGTGAAGACCAGCATCACCTTTGAGGGCTGGCACCTTCCTAGTGGGAGAACTGGGCTGATGTTTACTATTTCAGAAACAGGCACTGCCGGGAAGGAAAAAGATAACATGCTACACCTCTGGGAAAGCAGAGATGCCAGTGGTGTTGTGCCTGCGAATAGGCTGCACAGGGAAGGTGAAGACCAGCATCAGCTTTGAGGTCTGACACCTTCCTGGTGGGAGAACTAGCTCGACGTTTACTATTTCGGAAATATGTTCTGCCGGGAAGAAAAGAGATAACATGCTACACCTCAGGGAAAGCAGAGATGCCAGTGCTGTTGTGCCTGTGAATAGGCTGCACAGGGAAGGTGGAAACCTACATCAGCTTTGACGGCTAGCACCTTCATAGTGGGAGAACTGGGCTGATGTTTACTATTTCAGAAACAGGCACTGCCAAGAAGGAAAACGATGACATGCTACACCTCTGGGAAAGCAGAGATGCCAGTGCTGTTGTGCCTGCGAATAGGCTGCAGAGGGAAGGTGAAGACCAGCATCACCTTTGAGGGCTGGCACCTTCCTAGTGGGAGAACTGGGCTGATGTTTACTATTTCAGAAACAGGCACTGCCGGGAAGGAAAACGATGACATGCTACACCTCAGGGAAAGCAGAGATGCCAGTGGTGTTGTGCCTGCGAATAGGCTGCACAGGGACGGTGAACACCAGGATCACCTTTGAGGGCTGACACCTTCCTGGTGGGAGAACTAGCTCGATTTTTACTATTTCGGAAATATGATCTGCCGGGAAGAAAGGAGATAACATGCTACACCTCAGGGAAAGCAGAGATGCCAGTGCTGTTGTGCCTGCGAATAGGCTGCACAGGGACGGTGAACACCAGGATCACCTTTGAGGGCTGACACCTTCCTGGTGGGAGAACTAGCTCGATTTTTACTATTTCGGAAATATGTTCTGCCGGGAAGAAAAGAGATAACATGCTACACCTCAGGGAAAGCAGAGATGCCAGTGCTGTTGTGCCTGCGAATAGGCTGCAGAGGGAAGGTGAAGACCAGCATCAGCTTTGAGGGCTGGCACCTTCCTAGTGGGAGAACTGGGCTGATGTTTACTATTTCAGAAACAGACACTGCCGGGAAGGAAAACGATGACATGCTACACCTCAGGGAAAGCAGAGATGCCAGTGGTGTTGTGCCTGCGAATAGGCTGCACAGGGAAGGTGAAGACCTGCATCATCTTTGAGGGCTAGCACCTTCGTTGTGGGAGAACTTGGCTGATGTTTACTTTTTCAGAAATAGACACTGCCAAGAAGGAAAACGATGACGTGCTACACCTCTGGGAAAGCAGAGATGCCAGTGCTGTTGTGCCTGCGAATAGGCTGCACAGGGAAGGTGAACACCAGCATCAGTTTTGAGGGCTAGCACCTTCCTAGTGGCAGAACTGGGCTGATGTTTACTATTTCAGAAACAGGCACTGCCGGGAAGGAAAAAGATAACATGCTACACCTCTGGGAAAGCAGAGATGCCAGTGCTGTTGTGTCTGCGAATAGGCTGCACAGGGAAGGTGAAATCCTGCATCAGTTTTGAGGGCTAGCACCTTCCTACTGGGAGAACTGGGCTGATGTTTACTATTTCAGAAACAGACACTGCCAAGAAGGACAACGATGATGTGCTACACCTCAGGGAAAGCAGAGATGCAAGAGCTGTTGTGCCTGCGAATAGGCTGCACAGGGAAGGTGAAAACCTGCATCAGTTTTGAGGGCTAGCACCTTCCTAGTGGGACAACTGGGCTGATATATACTATTTCAGAAAAAGGCACTGCCAGGAAGGAAAACGATGACATGCTACACCTCTGGGAAAGCAGAGATGCCAGTGCTGTTGTGCCTGCCAATAGGCTGCAGAGGGAAGGTGAAGACCAGCATCAGCTTTGAGGACTGGCACCTTCCTTGTGGGAGAACTAGCGGGAGGTTTACTATTTCGGAAACAGGCATTGCCGGGAAGGAAAAAGATAACATGCTACACCTCAGGGAAAGCAGAGATGCAAGAGCTGTTGTGCCTGCGAATAGGCTGCACAGGGAAGGTGGAAACCTACATCAGCTTTGACGGCTAGCACCTTCCTAGTGGGACAACTGGGCTGATGTTTACTATTTCGGAAACAGGCACTGCCGGGAAGGAAAACGATGACATGCTACACCTCTGGGAAAGCAGAGATGCCAGTGCTGTTGTGCCTGTGAGTAGGCTGCACAGGGAAGGTGAAAACCTGCATCAGTTTTGAGGGCTGGCACCTTCGTTGTGGGAGAACTAGCTGGAGGTTTACTATTTCGGAAACAGGCACTGCCGGGAAGGAAAACGATGACATGCTACACCTCTGGGAAAGCAGAGATGCCAGTGCTGTTGTGCCTGCGAATAGGCTGCACAGGGAAGGTGGAAACCTGCATCAGTTTTGAGGGCTAGCACCTTCCTAGTGGGAGAACTGGGCTGATGTTTACTATTTCAGAAACAGGCACTGCCGGGAAGGAAAACGATGACATGCTACACCTCAGGGAAAGCAGAGATGCCAGTGCTCTTGTGCCTGCGAACAGGCTGCACAGGGACGATGAATACAAGGATCAGCTTTGAGGGCTAGCAACTTCCTTGTGGGAGAACTGGGCTGATGTTTACTATCTCAGAAACAGGCACTGCCGGGAAGGAAAATGATGACCTGCTACACCTCTGGGAAAGCAGAGATGCCAGTGCTGTTGTGCCTGCGAATAGGCTGCACAGGGACGGTGAATACAAGGATCAGCTTTTAGGACTGGCACCTTCCTAGTGGGAAAACTGGGCTCATGTTTACTATTTCAGAAACAGCCACTGCCGGGAAGGAAAACGATGACATGCTACACCTCTGGGAAAGCAGAGATGCCAGTGCTGTTGTGCCTGCGAATAGGCTGCACAGGGAAGGTGAAGACCAGCATCAGCTTTGAGGTCTGACACCTTCCTGGTGGGAGAACTAGCTCGACGTTTACTATTTCGGAAATATGTTCTGCCGGGAAGAAAAGAGATAACATGCTACACCTCAGGGAAAGCAGAGATGCCAGTGCTGTTGTGCCTGTGAATAGGCTGCACAGGGAAGGTGGAAACCTACATCAGCTTTGACGGCTAGCACCTTCATAGTGGGAGAACTGGGCTGATGTTTACTATTTCAGAAACAGGCACTGCCAAGAAGGAAAACGATGACATGCTGCACCTCTGGGAAAGCAGAGATGCCAGTGCTGTTGTGCCTGCGAATAGGCTGCACAGGGAAGGTGAAGACCTGCATCAGCTCTGAGAGCTGGCATTTTCCTTCTGGGAGAACTGGGCTGATGTTTACTATTTCAGAAACAGGCACTGCCAAGAAGCACAACGATGACATGCTGCACCTCTGGGAAAGCAGAGATGCCAGTGCTGTTGTGCCTGCGAATAGGCTGCACAGGGAAGGTGAAGACCTGCATGAGCTTTGAGGGCTAGCACCTTCGTTGCGGGAGAAGGAGCTGCAGGTTTACTATTTCGGAAACAGGCACTGCCGGGAAGGAAAAAGATAACATGCTACACCTCTTGGAAAGCAGAGATGCCAATGCTGTTGTGCCTGCGAATAGGCTGCACAGGGAAGGTGAAAAACCTGTATCAGTTTTGAGGGCTAGCACCTTCCTAGTGGGAGAACTTGGCCGATGTTTACTATTTCAGAAACAAGCACTGCCAAGAAGGAAAAAGATAACATGCTACACCTCTGGGAAAGCAGAGATGCCAGTGCTGTTGTGCCTGCGAATAGGCTGCACAGGGAAGGTGAACACCAGCATCAGCTTTGAGGGCTGGCACCTTCGTTGCGGGAGAAGGAGCTGCAGGTTTACTATTTCGGAAACAGGCACTGCCGGGAAGGAAAAAGATAACATGCTACACCTCTTGGAAAGCAGAGATGCCAGTGCTGTTGTGCCTGCCAAAAGGCTGCACAGGGAAGATGAAGATCTACATCAGTTTTGAGGGCTGACACCTTCGTTGTGGGAGAAGTAGCTGGAGGTTTACTATGTCGGAAACAGGCACTGCCGGGAAGGAAAAAGATAACATGCTACACCTCTGGGAAAGCAGAGATGCAGGTGCTGTTGTGCCTGCGAATAGGCTGCACAGGGAAGGTGAAGACCTGCATCAGTTTTGAGGGCTGGCACCTTCCTTGTGGCAGAACTGGGCTGATGTTTACTATTTCAGAAACAGGCACTGCCAAGAAGGACAACGATGACGTGCTACACCTCTGGGAAAGCAGAGATGCCAGTGCTGTTGTGCCTGCGAATAGGCTGCACAGGGAAGGTGAACACCAGGATCACCTTTGAGGGCTGAAACCTTCCTGGTGGGAGAACTGGGCTGATGTTTACTATTTCAGAAACAGACACTGCCGGGAAGGAAAACGATGACATGCTACACCTCAGGGAAAGCAGAGATGCCAGTGCTGTTGTGCCTGCTAATAGGCTGCACAGGGAAGGTGAAGAGCAGCATCAGCTTTGAGGGCTGGCACCTTCCTTGTGGGAGAACTAGCTCGATTTTTACTATTTCGGAAATATGTTCTGCCGGGAAGAAAAGAGATAACATGCTACACCTCTGGGAAAGCAGAGATGCCAGTGCTGTTGTGCCTGCGAATAGGCTGCACAGGGACGGTGAATACAAGGATCAGCTTTTAGGACTGGCACCTTCCTAGTGGGAAAACTGGGCTCATGTTTACTATTTCAGAAACAGCCACTGCCGGGAAGGAAAACGATGACATGCTACACCTCTGGGAAAGCAGAGATGCCAGTGCTGTTGTGCCTGCGAATAGGCTGCACAGGGAAGGTGAAGACCAGCATCAGCTTTGAGGTCTGACACCTTCCTGGTGGGAGAACTAGCTCGACGTTTACTATTTCGGAAATATGTTCTGCCGGGAAGAAAAGAGATAACATGCTACACCTCAGGGAAAGCAGAGATGCCAGTGCTGTTGTGCCTGTGAATAGGCTGCACAGGGAAGGTGGAAACCTACATCAGCTTTGACGGCTAGCACCTTCATAGTGGGAGAACTGGGCTGATGTTTACTATTTCAGAAACAGGCACTGCCAAGAAGGAAAACGATGACATGCTGCACCTCTGGGAAAGCAGAGATGCCAGTGCTGTTGTGCCTGCGAATAGGCTGCACAGGGAAGGTGAAGACCTGCATCAGCTCTGAGAGCTGGCATTTTCCTTCTGGGAGAACTGGGCTGATGTTTACTATTTCAGAAACAGGCACTGCCAAGAAGCACAACGATGACATGCTGCACCTCTGGGAAAGCAGAGATGCCAGTGCTGTTGTGCCTGCGAATAGGCTGCACAGGGAAGGTGAAGACCTGCATGAGCTTTGAGGGCTAGCACCTTCGTTGCGGGAGAAGGAGCTGCAGGTTTACTATTTCGGAAACAGGCACTGCCGGGAAGGAAAAAGATAACATGCTACACCTCTTGGAAAGCAGAGATGCCAATGCTGTTGTGCCTGCGAATAGGCTGCACAGGGAAGGTGAAAAACCTGTATCAGTTTTGAGGGCTAGCACCTTCCTAGTGGGAGAACTTGGCCGATGTTTACTATTTCAGAAACAAGCACTGCCAAGAAGGAAAAAGATAACATGCTACACCTCTGGGAAAGCAGAGATGCCAGTGCTGTTGTGCCTGCGAATAGGCTGCACAGGGAAGGTGAACACCAGCATCAGCTTTGAGGGCTGGCACCTTCGTTGCGGGAGAAGGAGCTGCAGGTTTACTATTTCGGAAACAGGCACTGCCGGGAAGGAAAAAGATAACATGCTACACCTCTTGGAAAGCAGAGATGCCAGTGCTGTTGTGCCTGCCAAAAGGCTGCACAGGGAAGATGAAGATCTACATCAGTTTTGAGGGCTGACACCTTCGTTGTGGGAGAAGTAGCTGGAGGTTTACTATGTCGGAAACAGGCACTGCCGGGAAGGAAAAAGATAACATGCTACACCTCTGGGAAAGCAGAGATGCAGGTGCTGTTGTGCCTGCGAATAGGCTGCACAGGGAAGGTGAAGACCTGCATCAGTTTTGAGGGCTGGCACCTTCCTTGTGGCAGAACTGGGCTGATGTTTACTATTTCAGAAACAGGCACTGCCAAGAAGGACAACGATGACGTGCTACACCTCTGGGAAAGCAGAGATGCCAGTGCTGTTGTGCCTGCGAATAGGCTGCACAGGGAAGGTGAACACCAGGATCACCTTTGAGGGCTGAAACCTTCCTGGTGGGAGAACTGGGCTGATGTTTACTATTTCAGAAACAGACACTGCCGGGAAGGAAAACGATGACATGCTACACCTCAGGGAAAGCAGAGATGCCAGTGCTGTTGTGCCTGCTAATAGGCTGCACAGGGAAGGTGAAGAGCAGCATCAGCTTTGAGGGCTGGCACCTTCCTTGTGGGAGAACTAGCTCGATTTTTACTATTTCGGAAATATGTTCTGCCGGGAAGAAAAGAGATAACATGCTACACCTCTGGGAAAGCAGAGATGCCAGTGCTGTTGTGCCTGCAAATAGGCTGCACAGGGAAGGTGGAAACCTGCATCAGTTTTGACGGCTAGCACCTTCCTCGTGGGAGAACTAGCTGGAGGTTTACTATTTCGGAAACAGGCACTGCCGGGAAGGAAAAAGATAACATGCTACACCTCAGGGAAAGCAGAGATGCCAGTGCTGTTGTGCCTGCGAATAGGCTGCACAGGGATAGTGAAGACCTGCATCAGCTTTGAGGTCTGGCACCTTCCTTGTGGGAGAACTAGCTGGAGGTTTACTATCTCAGAAACAGGTTCTGCCGGGAAGGAAAACGATGACATGCTACACCTCTGGGAAAGCAGAGATGCCAGTGGTGTTGTGCCTGCGAATAGGCTGCACAGGGAAGGTGAAGCCCAGCATCACTTTTGGGGGCTGACACCTTCGTTGTGCGAGAAGTAGCTGGAGGTTTACTATCTCAGAAACAGGCACTGCCGGGAAGGAAAACGATGACATGCTACACCTCTGGGAAAGCAGAGATGCAGGTGCTGTTGTGCCTGCGAATAGGCTGCACAGGGAAGGTGAAGAGCAGCCTTAGCTTTGAGGGCTGGCACCTTCGATCTGGGAGAACTGGGCTGATGTTTACTATTTCGGAAACAGGCACTGCCGGGAAGGAAAACGATGACGTGCTACACCTTAGGGAAAGCAGAGATGCCAGTGCTGTTGTGCCTGCGAATAGGCTGCACAGGGAAGGTGAAAACCTGCATCAGTTTTGACGGCTAGCACCTTCCTTGTGGGAGAACTAGCTGGAGGTTTACTATTTCAGAAACAGGCACTGCCGGGAAGGAAAACGATGACATGCTACACCTCAGGGAAAGCAGAGATGCCAGTGCTGTTGTGCCTGCGAATAGGCTGCAGAGGGAAGGTGAAGACCTGCATCAGCTTTGAGGGCTGGCACCTTCCTTGTGGGAAAACTGGGCTGATATTTACTATTTCAGAAAAAGGCACAGCCAAGAAGGAAAACGATGACGTGCTACACCTCTGGGAAAGCAGAGATGCCAGTGCTGTTATGCCTGCGAATAGGCTGCACAGGGAAGTTGAGGACCAGCATCACTTTTGAGGGCTGGCACCTTCCTTGTGGGAGAAGTAGCTGGAGGATTACTATTTCCGAAACAGGCACTGCCGGGAAGGAAATAGATAACATGCTACACCTCTGGGAAAGCAGAGATGCCAGTGCTGTTGTGCCTGCGAATAGGCTGCACAGGGAAGGTGAAGATCTACATCAGTTTTGAAGGCTAGCACCTTCCTTGTGGGAGAACTGGGCTGATGTTTACTATCTGAGAAACAGGTTCTGCCGGGAAGGAAAAAGATAACATGCTACACCTCTGGGAAAGCAGAGATGCAAGAGCAGTTGTGCCTGCGAATAGGCTGCACAGGGAAGGTGAAGCCCAGCATCACTTTTGAGGGCTAGCACCTTCCTAGTGTGAGAACGTGGCCGATGTTTACTATTTCAGAAACAGGCACTACCAAGAAGGAAAACGATGAAATGCTACACCTCTGGGAAAGCAGAGATGCCAGTGCTGTTGTGCCTGCGAATAGGCTGCACAGGGAAGGTGAAGGCCGGCATCAGTTTTGATGGCTAGCACCTTCCTTGTGGGAAAACTGGGCTGATATTTACTATTTCAGAAAAAGGCAGAGCCAAGAAGGAAAACGGTGACGTGCTACACCTTAGGGAAAGCAGAGATGCAAGAGCTGTTGTGCCTGCGAATAGGCTGCAGAGGGAAGGTGAAGACCTGCATAAGTTTTGAGGGCTAGCACCTTCCTTGTGGGAGAACTGGGCTGATGTTTACTATTTCAGAAACAGGCACTGCCGGGAAGGAAAAAGATAACATGCTACACCTCTGAGAAAGCAGAGATGCCAGTGCTGTTGTGCCTGTGAATAGGCTGCACAGGGAAGGTGAAAACCTGCATCAGTTTTGAGGGCTAGCACTTTCCTAGTGGGAAAACTGGGCTCATGTATACTATTTCTGAAACAGGCAGTGCCGGGAAGGAAAACGATGACATGCTACACCTCTGGGAAAGCAGAGATGCCAGTGCTGTTGTGCCTGCGAATAGGCTGCACAGGGAAGGTGAAGACCTACATCAGCTTTGAGGGCTGGCACCTTCCTAGTGGGAGAACTGGGCTGATGTTTACTATCTCAGATACAGGCTAGGCCGGGAAGGAAAACGATGACATGCTACACCTCTTGGAAAGCAGAGATGCCAGTGCTGTTGTGCCTGCGAATAGGCTGCACAGGGACGGTGAAAACCTGCATCAGTTTTGAGGGCTAGCACCTTCCTAGTGGGAGAACTGGGCTGATGTTTACTATTTCAGAAACAGACACTGCCAAGAAGGACAACGATGATGTGCTACACCTCAGGGAAAGCAGAGATGCAAGAGCTGTTGTGCCTGCGAATAGGCTGCACAGGGAAGGTGAAGGCCGGCATCAGTTTTGAGGGCTAGCACCTTCCTAGTGGGACAACTGGGCTGATATATACTATTTCAGAAAAAGGCACTGCCAGGAAGGAAAACGATGACATGCTACACCTCTGGGAAAGCAGAGATGCCAGTGCTGTTGTGCCTGCCAATAGGCTGCAGAGGGAAGGTGAAGACCAGCATCAGCTTTGAGGACTGGCACCTTCCTTGTGGGAGAACTAGAGGGAGGTTTACTATTTCGGAAACAGGCATTGCCGGGAAGGAAAAAGATAACATGCTACACCTCAGGGAAAGCAGAGATGCCAGTGCTGTTGTGCCTACGAATAGGCTGCAGAGGGAAGGTGAAGAGCAGCCTCAGCTTTGAGGGCTGGCACCTTCCTTGTGGGAGAAGTGGGCTGATGTTTACTATTTTGGAAACAGGCACTGCCGGGAAGGAAAACGATGACATGCTGCACCTCTGGGAAAGCAGAGATGCCAGTGCTGTTGTGCCTGCGAATAGGCTGCAGAGGGAAGGTGAAGACGTACATCAGCTTTGAGGGCTGGCACCTTCCTTGTGGGAGAAGTGGGCTGATGTTTACTATCTGAGAAACAGGTTCTGCCGGGAAGGAAAAAGATAACATGCTACACCTCAGGGAAAGCAGAGATGGCAGTGCTGTTATGCCTGCGAATAGGCTGCACAGGGAAGGTGAAGACCTGCATCAGCTTTGAGGGCTGACACATTCCTGGTTGGAGAACTAGCTCGATGTTTACTATTTCGGAAATATGTTCTGCCGGGAAGAAAAAAGATAACATGCTACACCTCTGGGAAAGCAGAGATGCCGGTGGTGTTGTGCCTGCGAATAGGCTGCACAGGGAAGGTGAAGCCCAGCATCACTTTTGAGGGCTAGCACCTTCCTAGTGTGAGAACGTGGCCGATGTTTACTATTTCAGAAACAGGCACTACCAAGAAGGAAAACGATGAAATGCTACACCTCTGGGAAAGCAGAGATGCCAGTGCTGTTGTGCCTGCGAATAGGCTGCACAGGGAAGGTGAAGGCTGGCATCAGTTTTGAGGGCTAGCACCTTCCTTGTGGGAGAACTGGGCTGATGTTTACTATCTGAGAAACAGGTTCTGCCGGGAAGGAAAAAGATAACATGCTACACCTCTTGGAAAGCAGAGATGCCAGTGCTGTTGTGCCTGCGAATAGGCTGCACAGGGAAGGTGAAGAGCAGCATCAGCTTTGAGGGCTTACACCTTCCTTGTGGGAGAAGTAGCTGGAGGTTTACTATTTCAGAAACAGGCACTGCCGGGAAGGAAAACGATGACATGCTACACCTCTGGGAAAGCAGAGATGCCAGTGCTGTTGTGCCTGCGAATAGGCTGCACAGGGAAGGTGAAGACCTGCATCATCTTTGAGGGCTAGCACCTTCGTTGTGGGAGAACTTGGCTGATGTTTACTTTTTCAGAAATAGACACTGCCAAGAAGGAAAACGATGACGTGCTACACCTCTGGGAAAGCAGAGATGCCAGTGCTGTTGTGCCTGCGAATAGGCTGCACAGGGAAGGTGAACACCAGCATCACCTTTGAGGGCTGACACCTTCCTGGTGGGAGAACTAGCTCGATGTTTACTATTTCGGAAATATTTTCTGCCGGGAAGAAAAGAGATAACATGCTACACCTCAGTGAAAGCAGAGATGCCAGTGCTGTTGTGCCTGCGAATAGGCTTCAGAGGGAAGGTGAAGACCAGCATCACCTTTGAGGGCTGGCACCTTCCTAGTGGGAGAACTGGGCTGATATTTACTATCTCAGAAACAGGTTCTGCCGGGAAGGAAGAAGATAACACGCTACAACTCTGGGAAAGCACAGATGCCTGTGCTGTTGTGCCTGCAAATAGGCTGCACAGGGAAGGTGAAAAACCTGTATCAGTTTTGAGGGCTAGCATTGTCCTATTGGGAGAACTGGGCTGATATTTATGATTTCGGAAACAGGCACTGCCGGGAAGGAAAACAATGATATGCTACACCTCTGGGAAAGCACAGGTGCCAGTGCTGTTGTGCCTGCGAATAGACTGCACAGGGAAGGTGAAGACCTGCATCAGCTTTGAGGGCTGGCACCTTCCTTGTGGGAGAACTGGGCTGATGTTTACTATCTGAGAAACAGGTTCTGCCGGGAAGGAAAAAGATAACATGCTACACCTCTGGGAAAGCAGAGATGCAAGAGCAGTTGTGCCTGCGAATAGGCTGCGGAGGGAAGGTGAAGACCTGCATCAGCTTTGAGGGCTAGCACCTTCCTAGTGGGAGAAGTGGGCTGATGTTTACTATTTCGGAAACAGGTTCTGCCAAGAAGGAAAACGATAACATGCTACACCTCAGGGAAAGCACAGATGCCAGTGCTGTTATGCCTGCGAATAGGCTGCACAGGGAAGGTGAAGACCTGCATCAGCTTTGAGGGCTGACACATTCCTGGTTGGAGAACTAGCTCGATGTTTACTATTTCGGAAATATGTTCTGCCGGGAAGAAAAAAGATAACATGCTACACCTCTGGGAAAGCAGAGGTGCCGGTGGTGTTGTGCCTGCGAATAGGCTGCACAGGGAAGGTGAAGCCCAGCATCACTTTTGAGGGCTAGCACCTTCCTAGTGGGAGAACTTGGCCGATGTTTACTATTTCAGAAACAGGCACTGCCAAGAAGGAAAACGATGAAATGCTACACCTCTGGGAAAGCAGAGATGCCAGTGCTGTTGTGCCTGCAAATAGGCTGCACAGGGAAGGTGGAAACCTGCATCAGTTTTGACGGCTAGCACCTTCCTCGTGGGAGAACTAGCTGGAGGTTTACTATTTCGGAAACAGGCACTGCCGGGAAGGAAAAAGATAACATGCTACACCTCAGGGAAAGCAGAGATGCCAGTGCTGTTGTGCCTGCGAATAGGCTGCACAGGGAAAGTGAAGACCTGCATCAGCTTTGAGGTCTGGCACCTTCCTTGTGGGAGAACTAGCTGGAGGTTTACTATCTCAGAAACAGGTTCTGCCGGGAAGGAAAACGATGACATGCTACACCTCTGGGAAAGCAGAGATGCACGTGCTGTTGTGCCTGCGAATAGGCTGCACAGGGAAGGTGAAGAGCAGCCTTAGCTTTGAGGGCTGGCACCTTCGATCTGGGAGAACTGGGCTGATGTTTACTATTTCGGAAACAGGCACTGCCGGGAAGGAAAACGATGACGTGCTACACCTTAGGGAAAGCAGAGATGCCAGTGCTGTTGTGCCTGCGAATAGGCTGCACAGGGAAGGTGAAAACCTGCATCAGTTTTGACGGCTAGCACCTTCCTTGTGGGAGAACTAGCTGGAGGTTTACTATTTCAGAAACAGGCACTGCCGGGAAGGAAAACGATGACATGCTACACCTCAGGGAAAGCAGAGATGCCAGTGCTGTTGTGCCTGCGAATAGGCTGCAGAGGGAAGGTGAAGACCTGCATCAGCTTTGAGGGCTGGCACCTTCCTTGTGGGAAAACTGGGCTGATATTTACTATTTCAGAAAAAGGCACAGCCAAGAAGGAAAACGATGACGTGCTACACCTCTGGGAAAGCAGAGATGCCAGTGCTGTTATGCCTGCGAATAGGCTGCACAGGGAAGTTGAGGACCAGCATCACTTTTGAGGGCTGGCACCTTCCTTGTGGGAGAAGTAGCTGGAGGATTACTATTTCCGAAACAGGCACTGCCGGGAAGGAAATAGATAACATGCTACACCTCTGGGAAAGCAGAGATGCCAGTGCTGTTGTGCCTGCGAATAGGCTGCACAGGGAAGGTGAAGATCTACATCAGTTTTGAAGGCTAGCACATTCGTTGTTGGAGAAGTAGCTGGAGGTTTATTATTTCAGAAACAGGCACTGCCGGGAAGGAAAACGATGACATGCTACACCTCAGGGAAAGCAGAGATGCCAGTGCTGTTGTGCCTACGAATAGGCTGCGGAGGGAAGGTGAAGACCAGCATCAGCTTTGAGGGCTGGCACCTTCCTTGTGGGAGAACTGGGCTGATGTTTACTATCTGAGAAACAGGTTCTGCCGGGAAGGAAAAAGATAACATGCTACACCTCTGGGAAAGCAGAGATGCAAGTGCTGTTGTGCCTGCGAATAGGCTGCACAGGGAAGGTGAAGCCCAGCATCACTTTTGAGGGCTAGCACCTTCCTAGTGTGAGAACGTGGCCGATGTTTACTATTTCAGAAACAGGCACTACCAAGAAGGAAAACGATGAAATGCTACACCTCTGGGAAAGCAGAGATGCCAGTGCTGTTGTGCCTGCCAATAGGCTGCAGAGGGAAGGTGAAGACCAGCATCAGCTTTGAGGACTGGCACCTTCCTTGTGGGAGAACTAGAGGGAGGTTTACTATTTCGGAAACAGGCATTGCCGGGAAGGAAAAAGATAACATGCTACACCTCAGGGAAAGCAGAGATGCCAGTGCTGTTGTGCCTGTGAATAGGCTGCACAGGGAAGGTGGAAACCTACATCAGCTTTGACGGCTAGCACCTTCCTAGTGGGAGAACTGGGCAGATGTTTACTATTTCGGAAACAGGCACTGCCGGGAAGGAAAACGATGACGTGCTACACCTTAGGGAAAGCAGAGATGCCAGTGCTGTTGTGCCTGCGAATAGGCTGCACAGGGAAGGTGAAAACCTGCATCAGTTTTGACGGCTAGCACCTTCCTTGTGGGAGAACTGGGCTGATGTTTACTATCTGAGAAACAGGTTCTGCCGGGAAGGAAAAAGATAACATGCTACACCTCAGGGAAAGCAGAGATGCCAGTGCTGTTGTGCCTACGAATAGGCTGCAGAGGGAAGGTGAAGAGCAGCCTCAGCTTTGAGGGCTGGCACCTTCCTTGTGGGAGAAGTGGGCTGATGTTTACTATTTTGGAAACAGGCACTGCCGGGAAGGAAAACGATGACATGCTGCACCTCTGGGAAAGCAGAGATGCCAGTGCTGTTGTGCCTGCGAAGAGGCTGCAGAGGGAAGGTGAAGACGTTCATCAGCTTTGAGGGCTGACACCTTCGTTGTGGGAGAAGTAGCTGGAGGTTTACTCTGTCGGAAACAGGCACTGCCGGGAAGGAAAACGATGACATGCTACACCTCTGGGAAAGCAGAGATGCAGGTGCTGTTGTGCCTGCGAATAGGCTGCACAGGGAAGGTGAAGACCTGCATCAGTTTTGAGGGCTGGCACCTTCCTTGTGGCAGAACTGGGCTAACGTTTACTATTTCAGAAACAGACACTGCCAGGAAGGAAAACGATGGCGTGCTACACCTTAGTGAAAGCAGAGATGCCAGTGCTGTTGTGCCTGCGAATACGCTGCACAGGGAAGGTGAAGATCTAAATCAGTTTTGAAGGCTAGCACATTCGTTGTGGGAAAAGTAGCTGGAGGTTTACTATTTCAGAAACAGGCACTGCCGGGAAGGAAAAACATAACATGCTACACCTCTGGGAAAGCAGAGATGCCAGTGCTGTTGTGCCTGCGAATAGGCTGCACAGGGAAGGTGAAGCCCAGCATCACTTTTGAGGGCTAGCACCTTTGTTGCGGGAGAAGGAGCTGCAGATTTACTATTTCGGAAACAGGCACTGCCGGGAAGGAAAAAGATAACATGCTACACCTCTTGGAAAACAGAGATGCCAGTGCTGTTGTGCCTGCGAATAGGCTGCACAGGGAAGGTGAAGAGCAGCATCAGCTTTGAGGGCTGGCACCTTCCTTGTGGGAGAAGTAGCTGGAGGTTTACTATTTCAGAAACAGGCACTGCCGGGAAGGAAATAGATAACATGCTACACCTCTGGGAAAGCAGAGATGCCAGTGCTGTTGCGCCTGCAAATAGGCTGCAGAGGGAAGGTGAAGACCTGCATCAGCTTTGAGGGCTGGCACCTTCCTTTTGGGAGAACTGGGCTGATGTTTACTATTTCAGAAACAGACACTGCCGGGAAGGAAAACGATGACATGCTACACCTCAGGGAAAGCAGAGATGCCAGTGCTGTTGTGCCTGCGAATAGGCTGCACAGGGAAGGTGAAGACCTGCATCAGTTTTGAGGGCTGGCACCTTCCTTGTGGGAAAACTAGCTCGATTTTTACTATTTCGGAAATATGTTCTGCCGGGAAGAAAAGAGATAACATGCTACACCTCTGGGAAAGCAGAGATGCCAGTGCTGTTGTGCCTGCGAATAGGCTGCACAGGGAAGGTGAAGACCTGCATCAGCTTTGAGGGCTAGCACCTTCCTAGTGGGAGAACTGGGCTGATGTTTACTATTTCAGAAACAGGCACTGCCGGGAAGGAAAAAGATAACATGCTACACCTCAGGGAAAGCAGAGATGCCAGTGCTGTTGTGCCTACGAATAGGCTGCAGAGGGAAGGTGAAGAGCAGCCTCAGCTTTGAGGGCTGGCACCTTCCTTGTGGGAGAAGTGGGCTGATGTTTACTATTTCAGAAACAGGCACTGCCGGGAAGGAAAAAGATAACATGCTACACCTCAGGGAAAGCAGAGATGCAGGTGCTGTTGTGCCTGCGAATAGGCTGCAGAGGGAAGGTGAACACCAGGATCACCTTTGAGGGCTGACACATTCCTGGTGGCAGAACTAGCTCGATTTTTACTATTTCAGAAAAATGTTCTGCCGGGAAGAAAAGAGATAACATGCTACACCTCAGGGAAAGCAGAGATGCCAGTGCTGTTGTGCCTGCGAATAGGCTGCAGAGGGAAGGTGAAGACCAGCATCACCTTTGAGGGCTGGCAACTGCCTAGTGGGAGAACTGGGCTGATGTTTACTATTTAAGAAACAGGCACTGCCGGGAAGGAAAAAGATAACATGCTACACCTCTGGGAAAGCAGAGATGCCAGTGCTGTTGTGCCTGCGAATAGGCTGCACAGGGAAGGTGAACACCAGCATCAGTTTTGAGGGCTGGCACCTTCGTTGCGGGAGAAGGAGCTGCAGGTTTACTATTTCGGAAACAGGCACTGCCGGGAAGGAAAAAGATAACATGCTACACCTCTTGGAAAGCAGAGATGCCAGTGCTGTTGTGCCTGCCAAAAGGCTGCACAGGGAAGATGAAGATCTACATCAGTTTTGAGGGCTGACACCTTCCTTGTGGGAGAAGTAGCTGGAGGTTTACTATGTCGGAAACAGGCACTGCCGGGAAGGAAAACGATGACATGCTACACCTCTGGGAAAGCAGAGATGCACGTGCTGTTGTGCCTGCGAATAGGCTGCACAGGGAAGGTGAAGAGCAGCCTTAGCTTTGAGGGCTGGCACCTTCGATCTGGGAGAACTGGGCTGATGTTTACTATTTCGGAAACAGGCACTGCCGGGAAGGAAAACGATGACGTGCTACACCTTAGGGAAAGCAGAGATGCCAGTGCTGTTGTGCCTGCGAATAGGCTGCACAGGGAAGGTGAAAACCTGCATCAGTTTTGACGGCTAGCACCTTCCTTGTGGGAGAACTAGCTGGAGGTTTACTATTTCAGAAACAGGCACTGCCGGGAAGGAAAACGATGACATGCTACACCTCAGGGAAAGCAGAGATGCCAGTGCTGTTGTGCCTGCGAATAGGCTGCAGAGGGAAGGTGAAGACCTGCATCAGCTTTGAGGGCTGGCACCTTCCTTGTGGGAAAACTGGGCTGATATTTACTATTTCAGAAAAAGGCACAGCCAAGAAGGAAAACGATGACGTGCTACACCTCTGGGAAAGCAGAGATGCCAGTGCTGTTATGCCTGCGAATAGGCTGCACAGGGAAGTTGAGGACCAGCATCACTTTTGAGGGCTGGCACCTTCCTTGTGGGAGAAGTAGCTGGAGGATTACTATTTCCGAAACAGGCACTGCCGGGAAGGAAATAGATAACATGCTACACCTCTGGGAAAGCAGAGATGCCAGTGCTGTTGTGCCTGCGAATAGGCTGCACAGGGAAGGTGAAGATCTACATCAGTTTTGAAGGCTAGCACCTTCCTTGTGGGAGAACTGGGCTGATGTTTACTATCTGAGAAACAGGTTCTGCCGGGAAGGAAAAAGATAACATGCTACACCTCTGGGAAAGCAGAGATGCAAGAGCAGTTGTGCCTGCGAATAGGCTGCACAGGGAAGGTGAAGCCCAGCATCACTTTTGAGGGCTAGCACCTTCCTAGTGTGAGAACGTGGCCGATGTTTACTATTTCAGAAACAGGCACTACCAAGAAGGAAAACGATGAAATGCTACACCTCTGGGAAAGCAGAGATGCCAGTGCTGTTGTGCCTGCGAATAGGCTGCACAGGGAAGGTGAAGGCCGGCATCAGTTTTGAGGGCTAGCACCTTCCTAGTGGGAGAACTGGGCGGATGTTTACTAACTCAGAAACAGGTTCTGCCAGGAAGGGAAACGATAACATGCTACACCTCTGGGAAAGCAGAGATGCCAGTGCTGTTGTGCCTGCGAATAGGCTGCACAGGGAAGGTGAAGGCCGGCATCAGTTTTGAGGGCTGGCACCTTCCTTGTGGGAGAACTGGGCTGATATTTACTATTTCAGAAAAAGGCACAGCCAAGAAGGAAAAAGGTGACGTGCTACACCTTAGGGAAAGCAGAGATGCAAGAGCTGTTGTGCCTGCGAATAGGCTGCACAGGGAAGGTGAAGACCTGCATCAGCTTTGAGGGCTAGCACCTTCCTAGTGGGAGAACTGGGCTGATGTTTACTATTTCAGAAACAGGTTCTGCCAAGAAGGAAAACGATAACATGCTACACCTCAGGGAAAGCAGAGATGCCAGTGCTGTTATGCCTGCGAATAGGCTGCACAGGGAAGGTGAAGACCTGCATCAGCTCTGAGAGCTGGCATTTTCCTTCTGGGAGAAGTGGGCTGATGTTTACTATTTCAGAAACAGGCACTGCCGGGAAGGAAAACTGTGACATGCTACACCTCAGGGAAAGCAGAGATGCCAGTGCTGTTGTGCCTGCGAATAGGCTGCACAGGGAAGGTGAAAACCAGCATCAGTTTTGAGGGCTAGCACCTTCCTAGTGGGAGAACTGGGCGGATGTTTACTAACTCAGAAACAGGTTCTGCCAGGAAGGGAAACGATAACATGCTACACCTCAGGGAAAGCAGAGATGCCAGTGCTGTTGTGCCTGCGAATAGGCTGCACAGGGAAGGTGAAGACCTGCATCAGCTTTGAGGGCTGACACATTCCTGGTTGGAGAACTAGCTCGATGTTTAGTATTTCGGAAATATGTTCTGCCGGGAAGAAAAAAGATAACATGCTACACCTCTGGGAAAGCAGAGATGCCGGTGGTGTTGTGCCTGCGAATAGGCTGCACAGGAAAGGTGAAGCCCAGCATCACTTTTGAGGGCTAGCACCTTCCTGGTGGGAAAACTGGGCTGATATTTACTATTTCAGAAAAAGGCACAGCCAAGAAGGAAAACGGTGACGTGCTACACCTTAGGGAAAGCAGAGATGCAAGAGCTGTTGTGCCTGCGAATAGGCTGCACAGGGAAGGTGAAGACCTGCATCAGCTTTGAGGGCTAGCACCTTCCTAGTGGGAGAACTGGGCTGATGTTTACTATTTCAGAAACAGGCACTGCCGGAAAGGAAAACTATGACATGCTACACCTCAGGGAAAGCAGAGATGCCAGTGCTGTTGTGCCTGCGAATAGGCTGCACAGGGAAGGTGAAGAGCAGCATCAGTTTTGAGGGCTAGCACCTTCCTAGTGGGAGAACTGGGCGGATGTTTACTAACTCAGAAACAGGTTCTGCCAGGAAGGGAAACGATAACATGCTACACCTCTGGGAAAGCAGAGATGCCAGTGCTGTTGTGCCTGCGAATAGGCTGCACAGGGAAGGTGAAGGCCGGCATCAGTTTTGAGGGCTGGCACCTTCCTTGTGGGAGAACTGGGCTGATATTTACTATTTCAGAAAAAGGCACAGCCAAGAAGGAAAAAGGTGACGTGCTACACCTTAGGGAAAGCAGAGATGCAAGAGCTGTTGTGCCTGCGAATAGGCTGCACAGGGAAGGTGAAGACCTGCATCAGCTTTGAGGGCTAGCACCTTCCTAGTGGGAGAACTGGGCTGATGTTTACTATTTCAGAAACAGGTTCTGCCAAGAAGGAAAACGATAACATGCTACACCTCAGGGAAAGCAGAGATGCCAGTGCTGTTATGCCTGCGAATAGGCTGCACAGGGAAGGTGAAGACCTGCATCAGCTCTGAGAGCTGGCATTTTCCTTCTGGGAGAAGTGGGCTGATGTTTACTATTTCAGAAACAGGCACTGCCGGGAAGGAAAACTGTGACATGCTACACCTCAGGGAAAGCAGAGATGCCAGTGCTGTTGTGCCTGCGAATAGGCTGCACAGGGAAGGTGAAAACCAGCATCAGTTTTGAGGGCTAGCACCTTCCTAGTGGGAGAACTGGGCGGATGTTTACTAACTCAGAAACAGGTTCTGCCAGGAAGGGAAACGATAACATGCTACACCTCAGGGAAAGCAGAGATGCCAGTGCTGTTGTGCCTGCGAATAGGCTGCACAGGGAAGGTGAAGACCTGCATCAGCTTTGAGGGCTGACACATTCCTGGTTGGAGAACTAGCTCGATGTTTAGTATTTCGGAAATATGTTCTGCCGGGAAGAAAAAAGATAACATGCTACACCTCTGGGAAAGCAGAGATGCCGGTGGTGTTGTGCCTGCGAATAGGCTGCACAGGAAAGGTGAAGCCCAGCATCACTTTTGAGGGCTAGCACCTTCCTTGTGGGAAAACTGGGCTGATATTTACTATTTCAGAAAAAGGCACAGCCAAGAAGGAAAACGGTGACGTGCTACACCTTAGGGAAAGCAGAGATGCAAGAGCTGTTGTGCCTGCGAATAGGCTGCACAGGGAAGGTGAAGACCTGCATCAGCTTTGAGGGCTGGCACCTTCCTTGTGGGAGAACTGGGCTGATGTTTACTATCTGAGAAACAGGTTCTGCCGGGAAGGAAAAAGATAACATGCTACACCTCTTGGAAAGCAGAGATGCCAGTGCTGTTGTGCCTGCGAATAGGCTGCACAGGGAAGGTGAAGAGCAGCATCAGCTTTGAGGGCTGGCACCTTCCTTGTGGGAGAAGTAGCTGGAGGTTTACTATTTCAGAAACAGGCACTGCCGGGAAGGAAAACGATGACATGCTACACCTCTTGGAAAGCAGAGATGCCAGTGCTGTTGTGCCTGCAAATAGGCTGCAGAGGGAAGGTGAAGACCTGCATCAGCTTTGAGGGCTGGCACCTTCATTGTTGCAGAACTGGGCTGATATTTACTATCTCAGAAACAGGTTCTGCCGGGAAGGAAGAAGATAACACGCTACAACTCTGGGAAAGCAGAGATGCCTGTGCTGTTTTGCCTGCAAATAGGCTGCACAGGGAAGGTGAAAAACCTGTATCAGTTTTGCGGGCTAGCATTGTCCTAGTGGGAGAACTGGGCTGATATTTATTATTTCAGTAACAGGCACTGCCGGGAAGGAAAACGATGATATGCTACACCTCTGGGAAAGCACAGGTGCCAGTGCTGTTGTGCCTGCGAATAGACTGCACAGGGAAGGTGAAGACCTGCATCAGCTTTGAGGGCTGGCACCTTCCTTGTGGGAGAACTGGGCTGATGTTTACTATCTGAGAAACAGGTTGTGCCGGGAAGGAAAAAGATAACATGCTACACCTCTGGGAAAGCAGAGATGCAAGAGCAGTTGTGCCTGCGAATAGGCTGCGGAGGGAAGGTGAAGACCTGCATCAGCTTTGAGGGCTAGCACCTTCCTAGTGGGAGAAGTGGGCTGATGTTTACTATTTCGGAAACAGGTTCTGCCAAGAAGGAAAACGATA
Source organism: Necrosyrtes monachus (assembly GCA_037953605.1). Lineage (NCBI taxonomy): Eukaryota > Metazoa > Chordata > Aves > Accipitriformes > Accipitridae > Necrosyrtes > Necrosyrtes monachus. Next base: position 38,890 of record JAZGTQ010000489.1, read on the forward strand.
ACATGCTACACCTCAGGGAAAGCAGAGATGCCAGTGCTGTTATGCCTGCGAATAGGCTGCACAGGGAAGGTGAAGACCTGCATCAGCTCTGAGAGCTGGCATTTTCCTTCTGGGAGAAGTGGGCTGATGTTTACTATTTCAGAAACAGGCACTGCCAAGAAGGACAACGATGACGTGCTACACCTCTGGGAAAGCAGAGATGCCAGTGCTGTTGTGCCTGCGAATAGGCTGCACAGGGAAGGTGAAGACCTGCATCAGCTTTGAGGGCTGACACATTCCTGGTTGGAGAACTAGCTCGATGTTTACTATTTCGGAAATATGTTCTGCCGGGAAGAAAAAAGATAACATGCTACACCTCTGGGAAAGCAGAGGTGCCGGTGGTGTTGTGCCTGCGAATAGGCTGCACAGGGAAGGTGAAGCCCAGCATCACTTTTGAGGGCTAGCACCTTCCTCGTGGGAGAACTAGCTGGAGGTTTACTATTTCGGAAACAGGCACTGCCGGGAAGGAAAAAGATAACATGCTACACCTCAGGGAAAGCAGAGATGCCAGTGCTGTTGTGCCTGCGAATAGGCTGCACAGGGAAAGTGAAGACCTGCATCAGCTTTGAGGTCTGGCACCTTCCTTGTGGGAGAACTAGCTGGAGGTTTACTATCTCAGAAACAGGTTCTGCCGGGAAGGAAAACGATGACATGCTACACCTCTGGGAAAGCAGAGATGCCAGTGGTGTTGTGCCTGCGAATAGGCTGCACAGGGAAGGTGAAGCCCAGCATCACTTTTGGGGGCTGACACCTTCGTTGTGCGAGAAGTAGCTGGAGGTTTACTATCTCAGAAACAGGCACTGCCGGGAAGGAAAACGATGACATGCTACACCTCTGGGAAAGCAGAGATGCAGGTGCTGTTGTGCCTGCGAATAGGCTGCACAGGGAAGGTGAAGAGCAGCCTTAGCTTTGAGGGCTGGCACCTTCGATCTGGGAGAACTGGGCTGATGTTTACTATTTCGGAAACAGGCACTGCCGGGAAGGAAAACGATGACGTGCTACACCTTAGGGAAAGCAGAGATGCCAGTGCTGTTGTGCCTGCGAATAGGCTGCAGAGGGAAGGTGAAGACCTGCATCAGCTTTGAGGGCTGGCACCTTCCTTGTGGGAAAACTGGGCTGATATTTACTATTTCAGAAAAAGGCACAGCCAAGAAGGAAAACGATGACGTGCTACACCTCTGGGAAAGCAGAGATGCCAGTGCTGTTATGCCTGCGAATAGGCTGCACAGGGAAGTTGAGGACCAGCATCACTTTTGAGGGCTGGCACCTTCCTTGTGGCAGAAGTAGCTGGAGGATTACTATTTCCGAAACAGGCACTGCCGGGAAGGAAATAGATAACATGCTACACCTCTGGGAAAGCAGAGATGCCAGTGCTGTTGTGCCTGCGAATAGGCTGCACAGGGAAGGTGAAGATCTACATCAGTTTTGAAGGCTAGCACATTCGTTGTTGGAGAAGTAGCTGGAGGATTACTATTTCAGAAACAGGCACTGCCGGGAAGGAAAACGATGACATGCTACACCTCAGGGAAAGCAGAGATGCAAGAGCAGTTGTGCCTGCGAATAGGCTGCGGAGGGAAGGTGAAGACCTGCATCAGCTTTGAGGGCTAGCACCTTCCTAGTGGGAGAACTGGGCGGATGTTTACTAACTCAGAAACAGGTTCTGCCAAGAAGGGAAACGATAACATGCTACACCTCAGGGAAAGCAGAGATGGCAGTGCTGTTATGCCTGCGAATAGGCTGCACAGGGAAGGTGAAGACCTGCATTAGCTTTGAGGGCTGACACATTCCTGGTTGGAGAACTAGCTCGATGTTTACTATTTCGGAAATATGTTCTGCCGGGAAGAAAAAAGATAACATGCTACACCTCTGGGAAAGCAGAGATGCCGGTGGTGTTGTGCCTGCGAATAGGCTGCACAGGGAAGGTGAAGCCCAGCATAACTTTTGAGGGCTAGCACCTTCCTAGTGTGAGAACGTGGCCGATGTTTACTATTTCAGAAACAGGCACTACCAAGAAGGAAAACGATGAAATGCTACACCTCTGGGAAAGCAGAGATGCCAGTGCTGCTGTGCCTGCGAATAGGCTGCACAGGGAAGGTGAAGGCCGGCATCAGTTTTGAGGGCTAGCACCTTCCTTGTGGGAAAACTGGGCTGATATTTACTATTTCAGAAAAAGGCACAGCCAAGAAGGAAAACGGTGACGTGCTACACCTTAGGGAAAGCAGAGATGCAAGAGCTGTTGTGCCTGCGAATAGGCTGCACAGGGAAGGTGAAGACCTGCATAAGTTTTGAGGGCTAGCACCTTCCTAGTGGGAGAACTGGGCTGATGTTTACTATTTCAGAAACAGGCACTGCCGGGAAGGAAAAAGATAACATGCTACACCTCAGGGAAAGCAGAGATGCCAGTGCTGTTGTGCCTGCGAATAGGCTGCACAGGGAAGGTGAAGACCTGCATCAGCTTTGAGGGCTGGCACCTTCCTTGTGGGAGAACTGGGCTGATGTTTACTATCTGAGAAACAGGTTCTGCCGGGAAGGAAAAAGATAACATGCTACACCTCTTGGAAAGCAGAGATGCCAGTGCTGTTGTGCCTGCGAATAGGCTGCAGAGGGAAGGTGAAGACCTGCATCAGCTTTGAGGGCTGGCACCTTCATTGTTGCAGAACTGGGCTGATATTTACTATCTCAGAAACAGGTTCTGCCGGGAAGGAAGAAGATAACACGCTACACCTCTGGGAAAGCAGAGATGCCTGTGCTGTTTTGCCTGCAAATAGGCTGCACAGGGAAGGTGAAAAACCTGTATCAGTTTTGCGGGCTAGCATTGTCCTAGTGGGAGAACTGGGCTGATATTTATTATTTCAGTAACAGGCACTGCCGGGAAGGAAAACGATGATATGCTACACCTCTGGGAAAGCAGAGATGCCAGTGCTGTTGTGCCTGCGAATAGACTGCACAGGGAAGGTGAAGACCTGCATCAGCTTTGAGGGCTGACACATTCCTGGTTGGAGAACTAGCTCGATGTTTACTATTTCGGAAATATGTTCTGCCGGGAAGAAAAAAGATAACATGCTACACCTCTGGGAAAGCAGAGATGCAAGAGCAGTTGTGCCTGCGAATAGGCTGCGGAGGGAAGGTGAAGACCTGCATCAGTTTTGAGGGCTAGCACCTTCCTAGTGGGAGAACTGGGCTGATGTTTACTATTTCAGAAACAGGTTCTGCCAAGAAGGAAAACGATAACATGCTACACCTCAGGGAAAGCAGAGATGGCAGTGCTGTTATGCCTGCGAATAGGCTGCACAGGGAAGGTGAAGACCTGCATCAGCTCTGAGAGCTGGCATTTTCCTTCTGGGAGAAGTGGGCTGATGTTTACTATTTCAGAAACAGGCACTGCCAAGAAGGACAACGATGACGTGCTACACCTCTGGGAAAGCAGAGATGCCAGTGCTGTTGTGCCTGCGAATAGGCTGCACAGGGAAGGTGAAAAACCTGCATCAGCTTTGAGGGCTAGCATTGTCCTATTGGGAGAACTGGGCTGATATTTATGATTTCGGAAACAGGCACTGCCGGGAAGGAAAACAATGATATGCTACACCTCAGGGAAAGCAGAGATGCCAGTGCTCTTGTGCCTGCGAATAGGCTGCACAGGGAAGGTGAAGACCAGCATAAGCTCTGAGAGCTGGCATTTTCCTTCTGGGAGAACTGGGCTGATGTTTACTATTTCAGAAACAGGCACTGCCAAGAAGGACAACGATGACGTGCTACACCTCTGGGAAAGCAGAGATGCCAGTGCTGTTGTGCCTGTGAATAGGCTGCACAGGGAAGGTGAAGACCTGCATCAGTTCTGAGGGCTGACACATTCCTGGTTGGAGAACTAGCTCGATGTTTACTATTTCGGAAATATGTTCTGCCGGGAAGAAAAAGATAACATGCTACACCTCTGGGAAAGCAGAGATGCCAGTGCTGTTGTGCCTGCGAATAGGCTGCAGAGGGAAGGTGAAGACCAGCATCACCTTTGAGGGCTGGCAACTTCCTAGTGGGAGAACTGGGCTGATGTTTACTATTTCAGAAACAGGCACTGCCGGAAAGGAAAAAGATAACATGCTACACGTCAGGGAAAGCAGAGATGCCAGTGCTGTTGTGCCTGCCAATAGGCTGCACAGGGAAGGTGAAGACCAGCATCAGCTTTGAGGTCTGACACCTTCCTGGTGGGAGAACTAGCTCGACGTTTACTATTTCGGAAATATGTTCTGCCGGGAAGAAAAGAGATAACATGCTACACCTCAGGGAAAGCAGAGATGCCAGTGCTGTTGTGCCTGCGAATAGGCTGCACAGGGAAGGTGAAGACCTGCATCAGCTCTGAGAGCTGGCATTTTCCTTCTGGGAGAACTGGGCTGATGTTTACTATTTCAGAAACAGGCACTGCCAAGAAGGACAACGATGACATGCTGCACCTCTGGGAAAGCAGAGATGACAGTGCTGTTGTGCCTGCGAATAGGCTGCACAGGGAAGGTGAAGACCTGCATGAGCTTTGAGGGCTAGCACCTTCGTTGCGGGAGAAGGAGCTGCAGGTTTACTATTTCGGAAAAAGGCACTGCCGGGAAGGAAAAAGATAACATGCTACACCTCTTGGAAAGCAGAGATGCCAATGCTGTTGTGCCTGCGAATAGGCTGCACAGGGAAGGTGAAAAACCTGTATCAGTTTTGAGGGCTAGCACCTTCCTAGTGGGAGAACTTGGCCGATGTTTACTATTTCAGAAACCGGCACTGCCAAGAAGGAAAAAGATAACATGCTACACCTCAGGGAAAGCAGAGATGCCAGTGCTGTTGTGCCTGCGAATAGGCTGCACAGGGAAGGTGAAGACCTGCATGAGCTTTGAGGGCTAGCACCTTCGTTGCGGGAGAAGGAGCTGCAGGTTTACTATTTCGGAAAAAGGCACTGCCGGGAAGGAAAAAGATAACATGCTACACCTCTTGGAAAGCAGAGATGCCAGTGCTGTTGTGCCTGCCAATAGGCTGCACAGGGAAGGTGAAGACCAGCATCAGCTTTGAGGTCTGACACCTTCCTGGTGGGAGAACTGGGCTGATGTTTACTATCTGAGAAACAGGTTCTGCCGGGAAGGAAAAAGATAACATGCTACACCTCTTGGAAAGCAGAGATGCCAGTGCTGTTGTGCCTGCGAATAGGCTGCACAGGGAAGGTGAAGAGCAGCATCAGCTTTGAGGGCTGGCACCTTCCTTGTGGGAGAAGTAGCTGGAGGTTTAGTATTTCAGAAACAGGCACTGCCGGGAAGGAAAACGATGACATGCTACACCTCTGGGAAAGCAGAGATGCCAGTGCTGTTGTGCCTGCGAATAGGCTGCAGAGGGAAGGTGAAGACCTGCATCAGCTTTGAGGGCTGGCACCTTCATTGTTGCAGAACTGGGCTGATATTTACTATCTCAGAAACAGGTTCTGCCGGGAAGGAAGAAGATAACACGCTACAACTCTGGGAAAGCAGAGATGCCTGTGCTGTTGTGCCTGCGAATAGACTGCACAGGGAAGGTGAAGACCTGCATCAGCTTTGAGGGCTGACACATTCCTGGTTGGCGAACTAGCTCGATGTTTACTATTTCGGAAATAAGTTCTGCCGGGAAGAAAAACGATAACATGCTACACCTCTGGGAAAGCAGAGATGCCAGTGCTGTTGTGCCTGCGAATAGGCTGCAGAGGGAATGTGAAGACCTGCATTAGCTTTGAGGGCTGGCACCTTCCTTGTGGGAGAACTGGGCTGATGTTTACTATCTGAGAAACAGGTTCTGCCGGGAAGGAAAAAGATAACATGCTACACCTCTGGGAAAGCAGAGATGCAAGAGCAGTTGTGCCTGCGAATAGGCTGCGGAGGGAAGGTGAAGACCTGCATCAGCTTTGAGGGCTAGCACCTTCCTAGTGGGAGAACTGGGCTGATGTTTACTATTTCAGAAACAGGTTCTGCCAAGAAGGAAAACGATAACATGCTACACCTCAGGGAAAGCAGAGATGGCAGTGCTGTTATGCCTGCGAATAGGCTGCACAGGGAAGGTGAAGACCTGCATCAGCTCTGAGAGCTGGCATTTTCCTTCTGGGAGAATTGGGCTGATGTTTACTATTTCAGAAACAGGCACTGCCGGGAAGGAAAACTGTGACATGCTACACCTCTGGGAAAGCAGAGATGCCGGTGGTGTTGTGCCTGCGAATAGGCTGCACAGGGAAGGTGAAGCCCAGCATAACTTTTGAGGGCTAGCACCTTCCTAGTGTGAGAACGTGGCCGATGTTTACTATTTCAGAAACAGGCACTACCAAGAAGGAAAACGATGAAATGCTACACCTCTGGGAAAGCAGAGATGCCAGTGCTGTTGTGCCTGCGAATAGGCTGCACAGGGAAGGTGAAGACCTGCATCAGCTTTGAGGGCTGGCACCTTCCTTGTGGGAGAACTGGGCTGATGTTTACTATCTGAGAAACAGGTTCTGCCGGGAAGGAAAAAGATAACATGCTACACCTCTTGGAAAGCAGAGATGCCAGTGCTGTTGTGCCTGCGAATAGGCTGCACAGGGAAGGTGAAGAGCAGCATCAGCTTTGAGGGCTGGCACCTTCCTTGTGGGAGAAGTAGCTGGAGGTTTACTATTTCAGAAACAGGCACTGCCGGGAAGGAAAACGATGACATGCTACACCTCTGGGAAAGCAGAGATGCCAGTGCTGTTGTGCCTGCGAATAGGCTGCAGAGGGAAGGTGAAGACCTGCATCAGCTTTGAGGGCTGGCACCTTCATTGTTGCAGAACTGGGCTGATATTTACTATCTCAGAAACAGGTTCTGCCGGGAAGGAAGAAGATAACACGCTACACCTCTGGGAAAGCAGAGATGCCTGTGCTGTTTTGCCTGCAAATAGGCTGCACAGGGAAGGTGAAAAACCTGTATCAGTTTTGCGGGCTAGCATTGTCCTAGTGGGAGAACTGGGCTGATATTTATTATTTCAGTAACAGGCACTGCCGGGAATGAAAACGATGATATGCTACACCTCTGGGAAAGCAGAGATGCCAGTGCTGTTGTGCCTGCGAATAGACTGCACAGGGAAGGTGAAGACCTGCATCAGCTTTGAGGGCTGACACATTCCTGGTTGGAGAACTAGCTCGATGTTTACTATTTCGGAAATATGTTCTGCCGGGAAGAAAAAAGATAACATGCTACACCTCTGGGAAAGCAGAGATGCCAGTGCTGTTGTGCCTGCGAATAGGCTGCACAGGGAAGGTGAAGACCTGCATCAGCTTTGAGGGCTGGCACCTTCCTTGTGGGAGAACTGGGCTGATGTTTACTATCTGAGAAACAGGTTCTGCCGGGAAGGAAAAAGATAACATGCTACACCTCTGGGAAAGCAGAGATGCAAGAGCAGTTGTGCCTGCGAATAGGCTGCGGAGGGAAGGTGAAGACCTGCACCAGTTTTGAGGGCTAGCACCTTCCTAGTGGGAGAACTGGGCTGATGTTTACTATTTCAGAAACAGGTTCTGCCAAGAAGGAAAACGATAACATGCTACACCTCAGGGAAAGCAGAGATGGCAGTGCTGTTATGCCTGCGAATAGGCTGCACAGGGAAGGTGAAGACCTGCATCAGCTCTGAGAGCTGGCATTTTCCTTCTGGGAGAAGTGGGCTGATGTTTACTATTTCAGAAACAGGCACTGCCAAGAAGGACAACGATGACGTGCTACACCTCAGGGAAAGCAGAGATGCCAGTGCTGTTGTGCCTGCGAATAGGCTGCACAGGGAAGGTGAAGACCTGCATCAGCTTTGAGGGCTGACACATTCCTGGTTGGAGAACTAGCTCGATGTTTACTATTTCGGAAATATGTTCTGCCGGGAAGAAAAAAGATAACATGCTACACCTCTGGGAAAGCAGAGATGCCGGTGGTGTTGTGCCTGCGAATAGGCTGCACAGGGAAGGTGAAGCCCAGCATCACTTTTGAGGGCTAGCACCTTCCTAGTGGGAGAACTTGGCCGATGTTTACTATTTCAGAAACAGGCACTGCCAAGAAGGACAACGATGACATGCTACACCTCTGGGAAAGCAGAGATGCCAGTGCTGTTGTGCCTGCGAATACGCTTCAGAGGGAAGGTGAAGAGCAGCATCAGCTTTGAGGGCTGGCACCTTCCTTGTGGGAGAACTAGCTGGAGGTTTACTATTTCGGAAACAGGCACTGCCGGGAAGGAAAAAGATAACATGCTACACCTCAGGGAAAGCAGAGATGCCAGTGCTGTTGTGCCTGCGAATAGGCTGCACAGGGAAGGTGAAAACCTGCATCAGTTTTGACGGCTAGCACCTTCCTTGTGGGAGAACTAGCTGGAGGTTTACTATTTCAGAAACAGGTTCTGCCGGGAAGGAAAACGATGACATGCTACACCTCTGGGAAAGCAGAGATGCCAGTGCTGTTATGCCTGCGAATACGCTGCACAGGGAAGTTGAGGACCAGCATCAGCTTTGAGGGCTGGCACCTTCCTTGTGGGACAAGTAGCTGGAGGATTACTATTTCCGAAACAGGCACTGCTGGGAAGGAAATAGATAACATGCTACACCTCAGGGAAAGCAGAGATGCCAGTGCTGTTGTGCCTGCAAATAGGCTGCACAGGGAAGGTGGAAACCTGCATCAGTTTTGAGGGCTAGCACCTTCCTAGTGGGAGAACTGGGCTGATGTTTACTCTCTGAGATACAGGTTCTGTCGGGAATGAAAAAAGATAACATGCTACACCTCAGGGAAAGCAGATATGCAAGAGCAGTTGTGCTTGCGAATAGGCTGCAGAGTAAAGGTGAAGACCTGCAGCAGTTTTGAGGGCTGGCACCTTCCTTTTGGGAGAACTGGGCTGATGTTTACTATTTCAGAAAAAGGCACAGCCAAGAAGGAAAACGATGACGTGCTACAGCTTAGGGAAAGCAGAGATGCCAGTGCTGTTGTGCCTGCGAATAGGCTGCACAGGGAAGGTGAAGACCAGCATCAGCTTTGAGGGCTATCACCTTCCTAGTGGGAGAACTGGGCTGATGTTTACTATTTCAGAAACAGGCACTGCCAAGAAGGACAACGATGACATGCTACACCTCTGGGAAAGCAGAGATGCCAGTGCTGTTGTGCCTGCGAATACGCTTCAGAGGGAAGGTGAAGACCTGCATCAGCTTTGAGGGCTGGCACCTTCCTTGTGGGAGAACTAGCTGGAGGTTTACTATTTCGGAAACAGGAACTGCCGGGAAGGAAAAAGATAACATGCTACACCTCAGGGAAAGCAGAGATGCCAGTGCTGTTGTGCCTGCGAATAGGCTGCACAGGGAAAGTGAAGACCTGCATCAGCTTTGAGGTCTGGCACCTTCCTTGTGGGAGAACTAGCTGGAGGTTTACTATCTCAGAAACAGGTTCTGCCGGGAAGGAAAACGATGACATGCTACACCTCTGGGAAAGCAGAGATGCCAGTGGTGTTGTGCCTGCGAATAGGCTGCACAGGGAAGGTGAAGCCCAGCATCACTTTTGGGGGCTGACACCTTCGTTGTGCGAGAAGTAGCTGGAGGTTTACTATCTCAGAAACAGGCACTGCCGGGAAGGAAAACGATGACATGCTACACCTCTGGGAAAGAAGAGATGCAGGTGCTGTTGTGCCTGCGAATAGGCTGCACAGGGAAGGTGAAGAGCAGCCTTAGCTTTGAGGGCTGGCACCTTCGATCTGGGAGAACTGGGCTGATGTTTACTATTTCGGAAACAGGCACTGCCGGGAAGGAAAACGATGACGTGCTACACCTTAGTGAAAGCAGAGATGCCAGTGCTGTTGTGCCTGCAAATAGGCTGCACAGGGAAGGTGAAAACCTGCATCAGTTTTGACAGCTAGCACCTTCCTTGTGGGAGAACTAGCTGGAGGTTTACTATCTCACAAACAGGTTCTGCCGGGAAGGAAAACGATGACAAGCTACACCTCTGGGAAAGCAGAGATGGCAGTGCTGTTATGCCTGCGAATAGGCTGCACAGGGAAGGTGAAGACCTGCATCAGCTCTGAGAGCTGGCATTTTCCTTCTGGGAGAAGTGGGCTGATGTTTACTATTTCAGAAACAGGCACTGCCAAGAAGGACAACGATGACGTGCTACACCTCTGGGAAAGCAGAGATGCCAGTGCTGTTGTGCCTGCGAATAGGCTGCACAGGGAAGGTGAAGACCTGCATCAGCTTTGAGGGCTGACACATTCCTGGTTGGAGAACTAGCTCGATGTTTACTATTTCGGAAATATGTTCTGCCGGGAAGAAAAAAGATAACATGCTACACATCTGGGAAAGCAGAGATGCCGGTGGTGTTGTGCCTGCGAATAGGCTGCACAGGGAAGGTGAAGCCCAGCATCACTTTTGAGGGCTAGCACCTTCCTAGTGGGAGATCTTGGCCGATGTTTACTATTTCAGAAACAGGCACTGCCGGGAAGGAAAACGATGAAATGCTACACCTCTGGGAAAGCAGAGATGCCAGTGCTGTTGTGCCTGCGAATAGGCTGCACAGGGAAGGTGAAGAGCAGCCTTAGCTTTGAGGGCTGGCACCTTCGATCTGGGAGAACTGGGCTGATGTTTACTATTTCGGAAACAGGCACTGCAGGGAAGGAAAACGATGACGTGCTACACCTTAGGGAAAGCAGAGATGCCAGTGCTGTTGTGCCTGCGAATAGGCTGCACAGGGAAGGTGAAAACCTGCATCAGTTTTGACGGCTAGCACCTTCCTTGTGGGAGAACTAGCTGGAGGTTTACTATTTCAGAAACAGGTTCTGCCGGGAAGGAAAACGATGACATGCTACACCTCTGGGAAAGCAGAGATGCCAGTGCTGTTATGCCTGCGAATAGGCTGCACAGGGAAGGTGGAAACCTGCATCAGTTTTGGGGGCTGGCACCTTCCTTGTGGGACAAGTAGCTGGAGGATTACTATTTCCGAAACAGGCACTGCCGGGAAGGAAATAGATAACATGCTACACCTCAGGGAAAGCAGAGATGCCAGTGCTGTTGTGCCTGCAAATAGGCTGCACAGGGAAGGTGGAAACCTGCATCAGTTTTGAGGGCTAGCACCTTCCTAGTGGGAGAACTGGGCTGATGTTTACTATCTGAGATACAGGTTCTGTCGGGAATGAAAAAGATAACATGCTACACCTCTGGGAAAGCAGATATGCAAGAGCAGTTGTGCCTGCGAATAGGCTGCAGAGTAAAGGTGAAGACCTGCAGCAGTTTTGTGGGCTAGCACCTTCCTTGTGGGAGAACTGGGCTGATGTTTACTATTTCAGAAACAGGCACTGCCAAGTAGGACAACGATGACATGCTACACCTCTGGGAAAGCAGAGATGCCAGTGCTGTTGTGCCTACGGATACGCTTCAGAGGGAAGGTGAAAAGCAGCATCAGCTTTGAGGGCTGGCACCTTCCTTGTGGGAGAACTAGCTGGAGGTTTACTATTTCGGAAACAGGAACTGCCGGGAAGGAAAACGATGACATGCTACACCTCAGGGAAAGCAGAGATGCCAGTGCTGTTGTGCCTGCGAATAGGCTGCACAGGGAAAGTGAAGACCTGCATCAGCTTTGAGGTCTGGCACCTTCCTTGAGGGAGAACTAGCTGGAGGTTTACTATCTCAGAAACAGGTTCTGCCGGGAAGGAAAACGATGACATGCTACACCTCTGGGAAAGCAGAGATGCCAGTGGTGTTGTGCCTGCGAATAGGCTGCACAGGGAAGGTGAAGCCCAGCATCACTTTTGGGGGCTGACACCTTCGTTGTGCGAGAAGTAGCTGGAGGTTTACTATCTCAGAAACAGGCACTGCCGGGAAGGAAAACGATGACATGCTACACCTCTGGGAAAGCAGAGATGCAAGTGCTCTTGTGCCTGCGAATAGGCTGCACAGGGAAGGTGAAGAGCAGCCTTAGCTTTGAGGGTTGGCACCTTCGATCTGGGAGAACTGGGCTGATGTTTACTATTTCGGAAAAAGGCACTGCCGGGAAGGAAAACGATGACGTGCTACACCTTAGGGAAAGCAGAGATGCCAGTGCTGTTGTGCCTGCGAATAGGCTGCACAGGGAAGGTGAAAACCTGCATCAGTTTTGACGGCTAGCACCTTCCTTGTGGGAGAACTGGGCTGATGTTTACTATCTGAGAAACAGGTTCTGCCGGGAAGGAAAAAGATAACATGCTACACCTCTTGGAAAGCAGAGATGCCAGTGCTGTTGTGCCTGCGAATAGGCTGCAGAGGGAAGGTGAAGAGCAGCCTCAGCTTTGAGGGCTGACACCTTCCTTGTGGGAGAAGTGGGCTGATGTTTACTATTTTGGAAACAGGCACTGCCGGGAAGGAAAACGATGACATGCTGCACCTCAGGGAAAGCAGAGATGGCAGTGCTGTTATGCCTGCGAATAGGCTGCACAGGGAAGGTGAAGACCTGCATCAGCTTTGAGGGCTGACACATTCCTGGTTGGAGAACTAGCTCGATGTTTACTATTTCGGAAATATGTTCTGCCGGGAAGAAAAAAGATAACATGCTACACCTCTGGGAAAGCAGAGATGCTGGTGGTGTTGTCCCTGCGAATAGGCTGCACAGGGAAGGTGAAGCCCAGCATCACTTTTGAGGGCTAGCACCTTCCTAGTGTGAGAACGTGGCCGATGTTTACTATTTCAGAAACAGGCACTACCAAGAAGGAAAACGATGAAATGCTACACCTCTGGGAAAGCAGAGATGCCAGTGCTGTTGTGCCTGCGAATAGGCTGCAGAGGGAAGGTGAAGACCTGCATAAGTTTTGAGGGCTAGCACCTTCCTTGTGGGAGAACTGGGCTGATGTTTACTATTTCAGAAACAGGTTCTGCCGGGAAGGAAAAAGATAACATGCTACACCTCTGGGAAAGCAGAGATGCAAGAGCAGTTGTGCCTGCGAATAGGCTGCGGAGGGAAGGTGAAGACCTGCATCAGCTTTGAGGGCTAGCACCTTCCTAGTGGGAGAACTGGGCTGATGTTTACTATCTGAGAAACAGGTTCTGCCGGGAAGGAAAAAGATAACATGCTACACCTCTGGGAAAGCAGAGATGCAAGAGCAGTTGTGCCTGCGAATAGGCTGCGGAGGGAAGGTGAAGACCTGCATCAGCTTTGAGGGCTAGCACCTTCCTAGTGGGAGAACTGGGCTGATGTTTACTATTTCAGAAACAGGTTCTGCCAAGAAGGAAAACGATAACATGCTACACCTCAGGGAAAGCAGAGATGCCAGTGCTGTTATGCCTGCGAATAGGCTGCACAGGGAAGGTGAAGACCTGCATCAGCTCTGAGAGCTGGCATTTTCCTTCTGGGAGAAGTGGGCTGATGTTTACTATTTCAGAAACAGGCACTGCCGGGAAGGAAAACTGTGACATGCTACACCTCAGGGAAAGCAGAGATGCCAGTGCTGTTGTGCCTGCGAATAGGCTGCACAGGGAAGGTGAAAACCAGCATCAGTTTTGAGGGCTAGCACCTTCCTAGTGGGAGAACTGGGCGGATGTTTACTAACTCAGAAACAGGTTCTGCCAGGAAGGGAAACGATAACATGCTACACCTCAGGGAAAGCAGAGATGCCAGTGCTGTTGTGCCTGCGAATAGGCTGCACAGGGAAGGTGAAGACCTGCATCAGCTTTGAGGGCTGACACATTCCTGGTTGGAGAACTAGCTCGATGTTTAGTATTTCGGAAATATGTTCTGCCGGGAAGAAAAAAGATAACATGCTACACCTCTGGGAAAGCAGAGATGCCGGTGGTGTTGTGCCTGCGAATAGGCTGCACAGGAAAGGTGAAGCCCAGCATCACTTTTGAGGGCTAGCACCTTCCTAGTGGGAGAACTGGGCTGATGTTTACTATTTCAGAAACAGGCACTGCCGGGAAGGAAAAAGATAACATGCTACACCTCAGGGAAAGCAGAGATGCCAGTGCTGTTGTGCCTGCGAATAGGCTGCACAGGGAAGGTGAAGAGCAGCATCAGCTTTGAGGGCTGGCACCTTCCTTGTGGGAGAAGTAGCTGGAGGTTTACTATTTCAGAAACAGGCACTGCCGGGAAGGAAAACGATGACATGCTACACCTCAGGGAAAGCAGAGATGCCAGTGGTGTTGTGCCTGCGAATAGGCTGCACAGGGAAGGTGAAGACCTGCATCATCTTTGAGGGCTAGCACCTTCGTTGTGGGAGAACTTGGCTGATGTTTACTTTTTCAGAAATAGACACTGCCAAGAAGGAAAACGATGACGTGCTACACCTCTGGGAAAGCAGAGATGCCAGTGCTGTTGTGCCTGCGAATAGGCTGCACAGGGAAGGTGAACACCAGGATCACCTTTGAGGGCTGACACCTTCCTGGTGGGAGAACTAGCTCGATGTTTACTATTTCGGAAATATTTTCTGCCGGGAAGAAAAGAGATAACATGCTACACCTCAGTGAAAGCAGAGATGCCAGTGCTGTTGTGCCTGCGAATAGGCTTCAGAGGGAAGGTGAAGACCAGCATCACCTTTGAGGGCTGGCACCTTCCTAGTGGGAGAACTGGGCTGATATTTACTATCTCAGAAACAGGTTCTGCCGGGAAGGAAGAAGATAACACGCTACAACTCTGGGAAAGCACAGATGCCTGTGCTGTTGTGCCTGCAAATAGGCTGCACAGGGAAGGTGAAAAACCTGTATCAGTTTTAAGGGCTAGCATTGTCCTATTGGGAGAACTGGGCTGATATTTATGATTTCGGAAACAGGCACTGCCGGGAAGGAAAACAATGATATGCTACACCTCAGGGAAAGCAGAGATGCCAGTGCTCTTGTGCCTGCGAATAGGCTGCACAGGGAAGGTGAAGACCAGCATAAGCTCTGAGAGCTGGCATTTTCCTTCTGGGAGAACTGGGCTGATGTTTACTATTTCAGAAACAGGCACTGCCAAGAAGGACAACGATGACGTGCTACACCTCTGGGAAAGCAGAGATGCCAGTGCTGCTGTGCCTGTGAATAGGCTGCACAGGGAAGGTGAAGACCTGCATCAGTTCTGAGGGCTGACACATTCCTGGTTGGAGAACTAGCTCGATGTTTACTATTTCGGAAATATGTTCTGCCGGGAAGAAAAAGATAACATGCTACACCTCTGGGAAAGCAGAGATGCCAGTGGTGTTGTGCCTGCGAATAGACTGCACAGGGAAGGTGAACACCAGGATCACCTTTGAGGGCTGGCAACTTCCTAGTGGGAGAACTGGGCTGATGTTTACTATTTCAGAAACAGGCACTGCCGGGAAGGAAAAAGATAACATGCTACACCTCTGGGAAAGCAGAGATGCCAGTGCTGTTGTGCCTGCCAATAGGCTGCACAGGGAAGGTGAAGACCAGCATCAGCTTTGAGGTCTGACACCTTCCTGGTGGGAGAACTAGCTCGACGTTTACTATTTCGGAAATATGTTCTGCCGGGAAGAAAAGAGATAACATGCTACACCTCAGGGAAAGCAGAGATGCCAGTGCTGTTGTGCCTGCGAATAGGCTGCACAGGGAAGGTGAAGACCTGCATCAGCTCTGAGAGCTGGCATTTTCCTTCTGGGAGAACTGGGCTGATGTTTACTATTTCAGAAACAGGCACTGCCAAGAAGGACAACGATGACATGCTGCACCTCTGGGAAAGCAGAGATGCCAGTGCTGTTGTGCCTGCGAATAGGCTGCACAGGGAAGGTGAAGACCTGCATGAGCTTTGAGGGCTAGCACCTTCGTTGCGGGAGAAGGAGCTGCAGGTTTACTATTTCGGAAAAAGGCACTGCCGGGAAGGAAAAAGATAACATGCTACACCTCTTGGAAAGCAGAGATGCCAATGCTGTTGTGCCTGCGAATAGGCTGCACAGGGAAGGTGAAAAACCTGTATCAGTTTTGAGGGCTAGCACCTTCCTAGTGGGAGAACTTGGCCGATGTTTACTATTTCAGAAACAGGCACTGCCAAGAAGGAAAAAGATAACATGCTACACCTCTGGGAAAGCAGAGATGCCAGTGCTGTTGTGCCTGCGAATAGGCTGCACAGGGAAGGTGAACACCAGCATCAGTTTTGAGGGCTGGCACCTTCGTTGCGGGAGAAGGAGCTGCAGGTTTACTATTTCGGAAACAGGCACTGCCGGGAAGGAAAAAGATAACATGCTACACCTCTTGGAAAGCAGAGATGCCAGTGCTGTTGTGCCTGCGAATAGGCTGCACAGGGAAGGTGAAGACCTGCATCAGTTTTGAGGGCTGGCACCTTCCTTGTGGCAGAACTGGGCTGATGTTTACTATTTCAGAAACAGGCACTGCCGGGAAGGAAAAAGATAACATGCTACACCTCAGGGAAAGCAGAGATGCCAGTGCTGTTGTGCCTGCGAATAGGCTGCACAGGGAAGGTGAAGCCCAGCATCACTTTTGAGGGCTAGCACCTTTGTTGCGGGAGAAGGAGCTGCAGATTTACTATTTCGGAAACAGGCACTGCCGGGAAGGAAAAAGATAACATGCTACACCTCAGGGAAAGCAGAGATGCCAGTGCTGTTGTGCCTGCGAATAGGCTGCACAGGGAAGGTGAAGAGCAGCATCAGCTTTGAGGGCTGGCACCTTCCTTGTGGGAGAAGTAGCTGGAGGTTTACTATTTCAGAAACAGGCACTGCCGGGAAGGAAAACTGTGACATGCTACACCTCAGGGAAAGCAGAGATGCCAGTGCTGTTGTGCCTGCGAATAGGCTGCACAGGGAAGGTGAAAACCAGCATCAGTTTTGAGGGCTAGCACCTTCCTAGTGGGAGAACTGGGCGGATGTTTACTAACTCAGAAACAGGTTCTGCCAGGAAGGGAAACGATAACATGCTACACCTCAGGGAAAGCAGAGATGCCAGTGCTGTTGTGCCTGCGAATAGGCTGCACAGGGAAGGTGAAGACCTGCATCAGCTTTGAGGGCTGACACATTCCTGGTTGGAGAACTAGCTCGATGTTTAGTATTTCGGAAATATGTTCTGCCGGGAAGGAAAAAGATAACATGCTACACCTCTGGGAAAGCAGAGATCCCGGTGGTGTTGTGCCTGCGAATAGGCTGCACAGGAAAGGTGAAGCCCAGCATCACTTTTGAGGGCTAGCACCTTCCTTGTGGGAAAACTGGGCTGATATTTACTATTTCAGAAAAAGGCACAGCCAAGAAGCAAAACGGTGACGTGCTACACCTTAGGGAAAGCAGAGATGCAAGAGCTGTTGTGCCTGCGAATAGGCTGCACAGGGAAGGTGAAGACCTGCATCAGCTTTGAGGGCTGGCACCTTCCTTGTGGGAGAACTGGGCTGATGTTTACTATCTGAGAAACAGGTTCTGCCGGGAAGGAAAAAGATAACATGCTACACCTCTTGGAAAGCAGAGATGCCAGTGCTGTTGTGCCTGCGAATAGGCTGCACAGGGAAGGTGAAGAGCAGCATCAGCTTTGAGGGCTGGCACCTTCCTTGTGGGAGAAGTAGCTGGAGGTTTACTATTTCAGAAACAGGCACTGCCGGGAAGGAAAACGATGACATGCTACACCTCTGGGAAAGCAGAGATGCCAGTGCTGTTGTGCCTGCGAATAGGCTGCACAGGGAAAGTGAAGACCTGCATCAGCTTTGAGGTCTGGCACCTTCCTTGTGGGAGAACTAGCTGGAGGTTTACTATCTCAGAAACAGGTTCTGCCGGGAAGGAAAACGATGACATGCTACACCTCAGGGAAAGCAGAGATGCCAGTGGTGTTGTGCCTGCGAATAGGCTGCACAGGGAAGGTGAAGCCCAGCATCACTTTTGGGGGCTGACACCTTCGTTGTGCGAGAAGTAGCTGGAGGTTTACTATCTCAGAAACAGGCACTGCCGGGAAGGAAAACGATGACATGCTACACCTCTGGGAAAGCAGAGATGCAGGTGCTGTTGTGCCTGCGAATAGGCTGCACAGGGAAGGTGAAGAGCAGCCTTAGCTTTGAGGGCTGGCACCTTCGATCTGGGAGAACTGGGCTGATGTTTACTATTTCGGAAACAGGCACTGCCGGGAAGGAAAACGATGACGTGCTACACCTTAGGGAAAGCAGAGATGCCAGTGCTGTTGTGCCTGCGAATAGGCTGCACAGGGAAGGTGAAGACCTGCATCAGCTTTGAGGGCTAGCACCTTCGTTGCGGGAGAAGGAGCTGCAGGTTTACTATTTCAGAAACAGGCACTGCCGGGAAGGAAAACGATGACATGCTACACCTCAGGGAAAGCAGAGATGCCAGTGCTGTTGTGCCTGCGAATAGGCTGCAGAGGGAAGGTGAAGACCTGCATCAGCTTTGAGGGCTGGCACCTTCCTTGTGGGAAAACTGGGCTGATATTTACTATTTCAGAAAAAGGCACAGCCAAGAAGGAAAACGATGACGTGCTACACCTCTGGGAAAGCAGAGATGCCAGTGCTGTTATGCCTGCGAATAGGCTGCACAGGGAAGTTGAGGACCAGCATCACTTTTGAGGGCTGGCACCTTCCTTGTGGGAGAAGTAGCTGGAGGATTACTATTTCCGAAACAGGCACTGCCGGGAAGGAAATAGATAACATGCTACACCTCTGGGAAAGCAGAGATGCCAGTGCTGTTGTGCCTGCGAATAGGCTGCACAGGGAAGGTGAAGATCTACATCAGTTTTGAAGGCTAGGACATTCGTTGTTGGAGAAGTAGCTGGAGGTTTACTATTTCAGAAACAGGCACTGCCGGGAAGGAAAACGATGACATGCTACACCTCAGGGAAAGCAGAGATGCCAGTGCTGTTGTGCCTACGAATAGGCTGCGGAGGGAAGGTGAAGACCAGCATCAGCTTTGAGGGCTGGCACCTTCCTTGTGGGAGAACTGGGCTGATGTTTACTATATGAGAAACAGGTTCTGCCGGGAAGGAAAAAGATAACATGCTACACCTCTGGGAAAGCAGAGATGCAAGAGCAGTTGTGCCTGCGAATAGGCTGCGGAGGGAAGGTGAAGACCTGCATCAGCTTTGAGGGCTAGCACCTTCCTAGTGGGAGAACTGGGCTGATGTTTACTATTTCAGAAACAGGCACTGCCGGGAAGGAAAAAGATAACATGCTACAACTCAGGGAAAGCAGAGATGCCAGTGCTGTTGTGCCTACGAATAGGCTGCAGAGGGAAGGTGAAGAGCAGCCTCAGCTTTGAGGGCTGGCACCTTCCTTGTGGGAGAAGTGGGCTGATGTTTACTATTTTGGAAACAGGCACTGCCGGGAAGGAAAACGATGACATGCTGCACCTCTGGGAAAGCAGAGATGCCAGTGCTGTTGTGCCTGCCAATAGGCTGCAGAGGGAAGGTGAAGAAGTACATCAGCTTTGAGGGCTGGCACCTTCCTTGTGGGAGAACTGGGCTGATGTTTACTATCTGAGAAACAGGTTCTGCCGGGAAGGAAAAAGATAACATGCTACACCTCAGGGAAAGCAGAGATGGCAGTGCTGTTATGCCTGCGAATAGGCTGCACAGGGAAGGTGAAGACCTGCATCAGCTTTGAGGGCTGACACATTCCTGGTTGGAGAACTAGCTCGATGTTTACTATTTCGGAAATATGTTCTGCCGGGAAGAAAAAAGATAACATGCTACACCTCTGGGAAAGCAGAGATGCCGGTGGTGTTGTGCCTGCGAATAGGCTGCACAGGGAAGGTGAAGCCCAGCATCACTTTTGGGGGCTGACACCTTCGTTGTGCGAGAAGTAGCTGGAGGTTTACTATCTCAGAAACAGGCACTGCCGGGAAGGAAAACGATGACATGCTACACCTCTGGGAAAGCAGAGATGCAGGTGCTCTTGTGCCTGCGAATAGGCTGCACAGGGAAGGTGAAGAGCAGCCTTAGCTTTGAGGGCTGGCACCTTCGATCTGGGAGAACTGGGCTGATGTTTACTATTTCGGAAACAGGCACTGCCGGGAAGGAAAACGATGACGTGCTACACCTTAGGGAAAGCAGAGATGCCAGTGCTGTTGTGCCTGCGAATAGGCTGCAGAGGGAAGGTGAAGAGCAGCCTCAGCTTTGAGGGCTGGCACCTTCCTTGTGGGAGAAGTGGGCTGATGTTTACTATTTTGGAAACAGGCACTGCCGGGAAGGAAAAAGATGACATGCTGCACCTCTGGGAAAGCAGAGATGCCAGAACTGTTGTGCCTGCGAATAGGCTGCACAGGGAAGGTGAAGACCTGCATCAGCTTTGAGGGCTGACACATTCCTGGTTGGAGAACTAGCTCGATGTTTACTATTTCGGAAATATGTTCTGCCGGGAAGAAAAAAGATAACATGCTACACCTCTGGGAAAGCAGAGATGCCGGTGGTGTTGTGCCTGCGAATAGGCTGCACAGGGAAGGTGAAGCCCAGCATCACTTTTGAGGGCTAGCACCTTCCTAGTGTGAGAACGTGGCCGATGTTTACTATTTCAGAAACAGGCACTACCAAGAAGGAAAACGATGAAATGCTACACCTCTGGGAAAGCAGAGATGCCAGTGCTGTTGTGCCTGCGAATAGGCTGCACAGGGAAGGTGAAGGCCGGCATCAGTTTTGAGGGCTAGCACCTTCCTTGTGGGAGAACTGGGCTGATGTTTACTATCTGAGAAACAGGTTCTGCCGGGAAGGAAAAAGATAACTTGCTACACCTCTTGGAAAGCAGAGATGCCAGTGCTGTTGTGCCTGCGAATAGGCTGCACAGGGAAGGTGAAGACCTGCATCAGCTTTGAGGGCTGGCACCTTCCTTGTGGGAGAAGTAGCTGGAGGTTTACTATTTCAGAAACAGGCACTGCCGGGAA
The DNA here is from genome assembly GCA_037953605.1 of Necrosyrtes monachus. Classification (NCBI taxonomy): domain Eukaryota; kingdom Metazoa; phylum Chordata; class Aves; order Accipitriformes; family Accipitridae; genus Necrosyrtes; species Necrosyrtes monachus. The sequence continues at coordinate 59,696 of JAZGTQ010000489.1, forward strand.
GGAAAACGATGACATGCTACACCTCTGGGAAAGCAGAGATGCCAGTGCTGTTGTGCCTGCGAATAGGCTGCAGAGGGAAGGTGAAGACCTGCATCAGCTTTGAGGGCTGGCACCTTCATTGTTGCAGAACTGGGCTGATATTTACTATCTCAGAAACAGGTTCTGCCGGGAAGGAAGAAGATAACACGCTACACCTCTGTGAAAGCAGAGATGCCTGTGCTGTTGTGCCTGCGAATAGGCTGCACAGGGAAGGTGAACACCAGCATCAGTTTTGAGGGCTGGCACCTTCGTTGCGGGAGAAGGAGCTGCAGGTTTACTATTTCGGAAACAGGCACTGCCGGGAAGGAAAAAGATAACATGCTACACCTCTTGGAAAGCAGAGATGCCACTGCTGTTGTGCCTGCCAAAAGGCTGCACAGGGAAGATGAAGATCTACATCAGTTTTGAGGGCTGACACCTTCGTTGTGGGAGAAGTAGCTGGAGGTTTACTATGTCGGAAACAGGCACTGCCGGGAAGGAAAACGATGACATGCTACACCTCTGGGAAAGCAGAGATGCCAGTGCTGTTATGCCTGCGAATAGGCTGCACAGGGAAGGTGAAGACCTGCATCAGTTTTGAGGGCTGGCACCTTCCTTGTGGCAGAACTGGGCTAATGTTTACTATTTCAGAAACAGGCACTGCCGGGAAGGAAAAAGATAATATGCTACACCTCTGGGAAAGCAGAGATGCCAGTGCTGTTGTGCCTGCGAATAGGCTGCACAGGGAAGGTGAAGCCCAGCATCACTTTTGAGGGCTAGCACCTTTGTTGCGGGAGAAGGAGCTGCAGATTTACTATTTCGGAAACAGGCACTGCCGGGAAGGAAAAAGATAACATGCTACACCTCAGGGAAAGCAGAGATGCCAGTGCTGTTGTGCCTGCGAATAGGCTGCACAGGGAAGGTGAAGAGCAGCATCAGCTTTGAGGGCTGGCACCTTCCTTGTGGGAGAACTGGGCTGATGTTTACTATCTCAGAAACAGGTTCTGCCGGGAAGGAAAAAGATAACATGCTACACCTCTGGGAAAGCAGAGATGCCAGTGCTGTTATGCCTGCGAATAGGCTGCACAGGGAAGGTGAAGACCTGCATCAGCTTTGAGGGCTGACACATTCCTGATTGGAGAACTAGCTCGACGTTTACTATTTCGGAAATATGTTCTGCCGGGAAGAAAAAAGATAACATGCTACACCTCTGGGAAAGCAGAGATGCCGGTGGTGTTGTGCCTGCGAATAGGCTGCACAGGGAAGGTGAAGCCCAGCATCACTTTTGAGGGCTAGCACCTTCCTAGTGGGAGAACGTGGCCGATGTTTACTATTTCAGAAACAGGCACTACCAAGAAGGAAAACGATGAAATGCTACACCTCTGGGAAAGCAGAGATGCCAGTGCTGTTGTGCCTGCGAATAGGCTGCACAGGGAAGGTGAAGGCCGGCATCAGTTTTGAGGGCTGGCACCTTCCTTGTGGGAGAACTGGGCTGATGTTTACTATCTGAGAAACAGGTTCTGCCGGGAAGGAAAAAGATAACATGCTACACCTCTGGGAAAGCAGAGATGCCAGTGCTGTTGTGCCTGCGAATAGGCTGCACAGGGAAGGTGAAGAGCAGCATCAGCTTTGAGGGCTGGCACCTTCCTTGTGGGACAAGTAGCTGGAGGTTTACTATTTCAGAAACAGGCACTGCCGGGAAGGAAGAAGATAACACGCTACAACTCTGGGAAAGCAGAGATGCCTGTGCTCTTTTGCCTGCAAATAGGCTGCACAGGGAAGGTGAAAAACCTGTATCAGTTTTGCGGGCTAGCATTGTCCTAGTGGGAGAACTGGGCTGATATTTATTATTTCAGTAACAGGCACTGCCGGGAAGGAAAACGATGACATGCTACACCTCAGGGAAAGCAGAGATGCCAGTGCTGTTGTGCCTGCGAATAGGCTGCAGAGGGAAGGTGAAGACCTGCATAAGTTTTGAGGGCTAGCACCTTCCTTGTGGGAGAACTGGGCTGATGTTTACTATTTCAGAAACAGGTTCTGCCGGGAAGGAAAAAGATAACATGCTACACCTCTGGGAAAGCAGAGATGCAAGAGCAGTTGTGCCTGCGAATAGGCTGCGGAGGGAAGGTGAAGACCTGCATCAGCTTTGAGGGCTAGCACCTTCCTAGTGGGAGAACTGGGCTGATGTTTACTATCTGAGAAACAGGTTCTGCCGGGAAGGAAAAAGATAACATGCTACACCTCTGGGAAAGCAGAGATGCAAGAGCAGTTGTGCCTGCGAATAGGCTGCGGAGGGAAGGTGAAGACCTGCATCAGCTTTGAGGGCTAGCACCTTCCTAGTGGGAGAACTGGGCTGATGTTTACTATTTCAGAAACAGGTTCTGCCAAGAAGGAAAACGATAACATGCTACACCTCAGGGAAAGCAGAGATGCCAGTGCTGTTATGCCTGCGAATAGGCTGCACAGGGAAGGTGAAGACCTGCATCAGCTCTGAGAGCTGGCATTTTCCTTCTGGGAGAAGTGGGCTGATGTTTACTATTTCAGAAACAGGCACTGCCGGGAAGGAAAACTGTGACATGCTACACCTCAGGGAAAGCAGAGATGCCAGTGCTGTTGTGCCTGCGAATAGGCTGCACAGGGAAGGTGAAAACCAGCATCAGTTTTGAGGGCTAGCACCTTCCTAGTGGGAGAACTGGGCGGATGTTTACTAACTCAGAAACAGGTTCTGCCAGGAAGGGAAACGATAACATGCTACACCTCAGGGAAAGCAGAGATGCCAGTGCTGTTGTGCCTGCGAATAGGCTGCACAGGGAAGGTGAAGACCTGCATCAGCTTTGAGGGCTGACACATTCCTGGTTGGAGAACTAGCTCGATGTTTAGTATTTCGGAAATATGTTCTGCCGGGAAGAAAAAAGATAACATGCTACACCTCTGGGAAAGCAGAGATGCCAGTGCTGTTGTGCCTGCGAATAGGCTGCACAGGAAAGGTGAAGCCCAGCATCACTTTTGAGGGCTAGCACCTTCCTAGTGGGAGAACTGGGCTGATGTTTACTATTTCAGAAACAGGCACTGCCGGGAAGGAAAAAGATAACATGCTACACCTCAGGGAAAGCAGAGATGCCAGTGCTGTTGTGCCTGCGAATAGGCTGCACAGGGAAGGTGAAGAGCAGCATCAGCTTTGAGGGCTGGCACCTTCCTTGTGGGAGAAGTAGCTGGAGGTTTACTATTTCAGAAACAGGCACTGCCGGGAAGGAAAACGATGACATGCTACACCTCAGGGAAAGCAGAGATGCCAGTGGTGTTGTGCCTGCGAATAGGCTGCACAGGGAAGGTGAAGACCTGCATCATCTTTGAGGGCTAGCACCTTCGTTGTGGGAGAACTAGCTCGATGTTTACTATTTCGGAAATATTTTCTGCCGGGAAGAAAAGAGATAACATGCTACACCTCAGTGAAAGCAGAGATGCCAGTGCTGTTGTGCCTGCGAATAGGCTTCAGAGGGAAGGTGAAGACCAGCATCACCTTTGAGGGCTGGCACCTTCCTAGTGGGAGAACTGGGCTGATATTTACTATCTCAGAAACAGGTTCTGCCGGGAAGGAAGAAGATAACACGCTACAACTCTGGGAAAGCACAGATGCCTGTGCTGTTGTGCCTGCAAATAGGCTGCACAGGGAAGGTGAAAAACCTGTATCAGTTTTAAGGGCTAGCATTGTCCTATTGGGAGAACTGGGCTGATATTTATGATTTCGGAAACAGGCACTGCCGGGAAGGAAAACAATGATATGCTACACCTCAGGGAAAGCAGAGATGCCAGTGCTCTTGTGCCTGCGAATAGGCTGCACAGGGAAGGTGAAGACCAGCATAAGCTCTGAGAGCTGGCATTTTCCTTCTGGGAGAACTGGGCTGATGTTTACTATTTCAGAAACAGGCACTGCCAAGAAGGACAACGATGACGTGCTACACCTCTGGGAAAGCAGAGATGCCAGTGCTGCTGTGCCTGTGAATAGGCTGCACAGGGAAGGTGAAGACCTGCATCAGTTCTGAGGGCTGACACATTCCTGGTTGGAGAACTAGCTCGATGTTTACTATTTCGGAAATATGTTCTGCCGGGAAGAAAAAGATAACATGCTACACCTCTGGGAAAGCAGAGATGCCAGTGGTGTTGTGCCTGCGAATAGACTGCACAGGGAAGGTGAACACCAGGATCACCTTTGAGGGCTGGCAACTTCCTAGTGGGAGAACTAGCTCGACGTTTACTATTTCGGAAATATGTTCTGCCGGGAAGAAAAGAGATAACATGCTACACCTCAGGGAAAGCAGAGATGCCAGTGCTGTTGTGCCTGCGAATAGGCTGCACAGGGAAGGTGAAGACCTGCATCAGCTCTGAGAGCTGGCATTTTCCTTCTGGGAGAACTGGGCTGATGTTTACTATTTCAGAAACAGGCACTGCCAAGAAGGACAACGATGACATGCTGCACCTCTGGGAAAGCAGAGATGCCAGTGCTGTTGTGCCTGCGAATAGGCTGCACAGGGAAGGTGAAGACCTGCATGAGCTTTGAGGGCTAGCACCTTCGTTGCGGGAGAAGGAGCTGCAGGTTTACTATTTCGGAAAAAGGCACTGCCGGGAAGGAAAAAGATAACATGCTACACCTCTTGGAAAGCAGAGATGCCAATGCTGTTGTGCCTGCGAATAGGCTGCACAGGGAAGGTGAAAAACCTGTATCAGTTTTGAGGGCTAGCACCTTCCTAGTGGGAGAACTTGGCCGATGTTTACTATTTCAGAAACAGGCACTGCCAAGAAGGAAAAAGATAACATGCTACACCTCTGGGAAAGCAGAGATGCCAGTGCTGTTGTGCCTGCGAATAGGCTGCACAGGGAAGGTGAACACCAGCATCAGTTTTGAGGGCTGGCACCTTCGTTGCGGGAGAAGGAGCTGCAGGTTTACTATTTCGGAAACAGGCACTGCCGGGAAGGAAAAAGATAACATGCTACACCTCTTGGAAAGCAGAGATGCCAGTGCTGTTGTGCCTGCGAATAGGCTGCACAGGGAAGGTGAAGACCTGCATCAGTTTTGAGGGCTGGCACCTTCCTTGTGGCAGAACTGGGCTGATGTTTACTATTTCAGAAACAGGCACTGCCGGGAAGGAAAAAGATAACATGCTACACCTCAGGGAAAGCAGAGATGCCAGTGCTGTTGTGCCTGCGAATAGGCTGCACAGGGAAGGTGAAGCCCAGCATCACTTTTGAGGGCTAGCACCTTTGTTGCGGGAGAAGGAGCTGCAGATTTACTATTTCGGAAACAGGCACTGCCGGGAAGGAAAAAGATAACATGCTACACCTCAGGGAAAGCAGAGATGCCAGTGCTGTTGTGCCTGCGAATAGGCTGCACAGGGAAGGTGAAGAGCAGCATCAGCTTTGAGGGCTGGCACCTTCCTTGTGGGAGAAGTAGCTGGAGGTTTACTATTTCAGAAACAGGCACTGCCGGGAAGGAAAACTGTGACATGCTACACCTCAGGGAAAGCAGAGATGCCAGTGCTGTTGTGCCTGCGAATAGGCTGCACAGGGAAGGTGAAAACCAGCATCAGTTTTGAGGGCTAGCACCTTCCTAGTGGGAGAACTGGGCGGATGTTTACTAACTCAGAAACAGGTTCTGCCAGGAAGGGAAACGATAACATGCTACACCTCAGGGAAAGCAGAGATGCCAGTGCTGTTGTGCCTGCGAATAGGCTGCACAGGGAAGGTGAAGACCTGCATCAGCTTTGAGGGCTGACACATTCCTGGTTGGAGAACTAGCTCGATGTTTAGTATTTCGGAAATATGTTCTGCCGGGAAGGAAAAAGATAACATGCTACACCTCTGGGAAAGCAGAGATCCCGGTGGTGTTGTGCCTGCGAATAGGCTGCACAGGAAAGGTGAAGCCCAGCATCACTTTTGAGGGCTAGCACCTTCCTTGTGGGAAAACTGGGCTGATATTTACTATTTCAGAAAAAGGCACAGCCAAGAAGCAAAACGGTGACGTGCTACACCTTAGGGAAAGCAGAGATGCAAGAGCTGTTGTGCCTGCGAATAGGCTGCACAGGGAAGGTGAAGACCTGCATCAGCTTTGAGGGCTGGCACCTTCCTTGTGGGAGAACTGGGCTGATGTTTACTATCTGAGAAACAGGTTCTGCCGGGAAGGAAAAAGATAACATGCTACACCTCTTGGAAAGCAGAGATGCCAGTGCTGTTGTGCCTGCGAATAGGCTGCACAGGGAAGGTGAAGAGCAGCATCAGCTTTGAGGGCTGGCACCTTCCTTGTGGGAGAAGTAGCTGGAGGTTTACTATTTCAGAAACAGGCACTGCCGGGAAGGAAAACGATGACATGCTACACCTCTGGGAAAGCAGAGATGCCAGTGCTGTTGTGCCTGCGAATAGGCTGCACAGGGAAAGTGAAGACCTGCATCAGCTTTGAGGTCTGGCACCTTCCTTGTGGGAGAACTAGCTGGAGGTTTACTATCTCAGAAACAGGTTCTGCCGGGAAGGAAAACGATGACATGCTACACCTCAGGGAAAGCAGAGATGCCAGTGGTGTTGTGCCTGCGAATAGGCTGCACAGGGAAGGTGAAGCCCAGCATCACTTTTGGGGGCTGACACCTTCGTTGTGCGAGAAGTAGCTGGAGGTTTACTATCTCAGAAACAGGCACTGCCGGGAAGGAAAACGATGACATGCTACACCTCTGGGAAAGCAGAGATGCAGGTGCTGTTGTGCCTGCGAATAGGCTGCACAGGGAAGGTGAAGAGCAGCCTTAGCTTTGAGGGCTGGCACCTTCGATCTGGGAGAACTGGGCTGATGTTTACTATTTCGGAAACAGGCACTGCCGGGAAGGAAAACGATGACGTGCTACACCTTAGGGAAAGCAGAGATGCCAGTGCTGTTGTGCCTGCGAATAGGCTGCACAGGGAAGGTGAAGACCTGCATCAGCTTTGAGGGCTAGCACCTTCGTTGCGGGAGAAGGAGCTGCAGGTTTACTATTTCAGAAACAGGCACTGCCGGGAAGGAAAACGATGACATGCTACACCTCAGGGAAAGCAGAGATGCCAGTGCTGTTGTGCCTGCGAATAGGCTGCAGAGGGAAGGTGAAGACCTGCATCAGCTTTGAGGGCTGGCACCTTCCTTGTGGGAAAACTGGGCTGATATTTACTATTTCAGAAAAAGGCACAGCCAAGAAGGAAAACGATGACGTGCTACACCTCTGGGAAAGCAGAGATGCCAGTGCTGTTATGCCTGCGAATAGGCTGCACAGGGAAGTTGAGGACCAGCATCACTTTTGAGGGCTGGCACCTTCCTTGTGGGAGAAGTAGCTGGAGGATTACTATTTCCGAAACAGGCACTGCCGGGAAGGAAATAGATAACATGCTACACCTCTGGGAAAGCAGAGATGCCAGTGCTGTTGTGCCTGCGAATAGGCTGCACAGGGAAGGTGAAGATCTACATCAGTTTTGAAGGCTAGGACATTCGTTGTTGGAGAAGTAGCTGGAGGTTTACTATTTCAGAAACAGGCACTGCCGGGAAGGAAAACGATGACATGCTACACCTCAGGGAAAGCAGAGATGCCAGTGCTGTTGTGCCTACGAATAGGCTGCGGAGGGAAGGTGAAGACCAGCATCAGCTTTGAGGGCTGGCACCTTCCTTGTGGGAGAACTGGGCTGATGTTTACTATATGAGAAACAGGTTCTGCCGGGAAGGAAAAAGATAACATGCTACACCTCTGGGAAAGCAGAGATGCAAGAGCAGTTGTGCCTGCGAATAGGCTGCGGAGGGAAGGTGAAGACCTGCATCAGCTTTGAGGGCTAGCACCTTCCTAGTGGGAGAACTGGGCTGATGTTTACTATTTCAGAAACAGGCACTGCCGGGAAGGAAAAAGATAACATGCTACAACTCAGGGAAAGCAGAGATGCCAGTGCTGTTGTGCCTACGAATAGGCTGCAGAGGGAAGGTGAAGAGCAGCCTCAGCTTTGAGGGCTGGCACCTTCCTTGTGGGAGAAGTGGGCTGATGTTTACTATTTTGGAAACAGGCACTGCCGGGAAGGAAAACGATGACATGCTGCACCTCTGGGAAAGCAGAGATGCCAGTGCTGTTGTGCCTGCCAATAGGCTGCAGAGGGAAGGTGAAGAAGTACATCAGCTTTGAGGGCTGGCACCTTCCTTGTGGGAGAACTGGGCTGATGTTTACTATCTGAGAAACAGGTTCTGCCGGGAAGGAAAAAGATAACATGCTACACCTCAGGGAAAGCAGAGATGGCAGTGCTGTTATGCCTGCGAATAGGCTGCACAGGGAAGGTGAAGACCTGCATCAGCTTTGAGGGCTGACACATTCCTGGTTGGAGAACTAGCTCGATGTTTACTATTTCGGAAATATGTTCTGCCGGGAAGAAAAAAGATAACATGCTACACCTCTGGGAAAGCAGAGATGCCGGTGGTGTTGTGCCTGCGAATAGGCTGCACAGGGAAGGTGAAGCCCAGCATCACTTTTGGGGGCTGACACCTTCGTTGTGCGAGAAGTAGCTGGAGGTTTACTATCTCAGAAACAGGCACTGCCGGGAAGGAAAACGATGACATGCTACACCTCTGGGAAAGCAGAGATGCAGGTGCTCTTGTGCCTGCGAATAGGCTGCACAGGGAAGGTGAAGAGCAGCCTTAGCTTTGAGGGCTGGCACCTTCGATCTGGGAGAACTGGGCTGATGTTTACTATTTCGGAAACAGGCACTGCCGGGAAGGAAAACGATGACGTGCTACACCTTAGGGAAAGCAGAGATGCCAGTGCTGTTGTGCCTGCGAATAGGCTGCAGAGGGAAGGTGAAGAGCAGCCTCAGCTTTGAGGGCTGGCACCTTCCTTGTGGGAGAAGTGGGCTGATGTTTACTATTTTGGAAACAGGCACTGCCGGGAAGGAAAAAGATGACATGCTGCACCTCTGGGAAAGCAGAGATGCCAGAACTGTTGTGCCTGCGAATAGGCTGCACAGGGAAGGTGAAGACCTGCATCAGCTTTGAGGGCTGACACATTCCTGGTTGGAGAACTAGCTCGATGTTTACTATTTCGGAAATATGTTCTGCCGGGAAGAAAAAAGATAACATGCTACACCTCTGGGAAAGCAGAGATGCCGGTGGTGTTGTGCCTGCGAATAGGCTGCACAGGGAAGGTGAAGCCCAGCATCACTTTTGAGGGCTAGCACCTTCCTAGTGTGAGAACGTGGCCGATGTTTACTATTTCAGAAACAGGCACTACCAAGAAGGAAAACGATGAAATGCTACACCTCTGGGAAAGCAGAGATGCCAGTGCTGTTGTGCCTGCGAATAGGCTGCACAGGGAAGGTGAAGGCCGGCATCAGTTTTGAGGGCTAGCACCTTCCTTGTGGGAGAACTGGGCTGATGTTTACTATCTGAGAAACAGGTTCTGCCGGGAAGGAAAAAGATAACTTGCTACACCTCTTGGAAAGCAGAGATGCCAGTGCTGTTGTGCCTGCGAATAGGCTGCACAGGGAAGGTGAAGACCTGCATCAGCTTTGAGGGCTGGCACCTTCCTTGTGGGAGAAGTAGCTGGAGGTTTACTATTTCAGAAACAGGCACTGCCGGGAAGGAAAACGATGACATGCTACACCTCTGGGAAAGCAGAGATGCCAGTGCTGTTGTGCCTGCGAATAGGCTGCAGAGGGAAGGTGAAGACCTGCATCAGCTTTGAGGGCTGGCACCTTCATTGTTGCAGAACTGGGCTGATATTTACTATCTCAGAAACAGGTTCTGCCGGGAAGGAAGAAGATAACACGCTACACCTCTGTGAAAGCAGAGATGCCTGTGCTGTTGTGCCTGCGAATAGGCTGCACAGGGAAGGTGAACACCAGCATCAGTTTTGAGGGCTGGCACCTTCGTTGCGGGAGAAGGAGCTGCAGGTTTACTATGTCGGAAACAGGCACTGCCGGGAAGGAAAACGATGACATGCTACACCTCTGGGAAAGCAGAGATGCCAGTGCTGTTATGCCTGCGAATAGGCTGCACAGGGAAGGTGAAGACCTGCATCAGTTTTGAGGGCTGGCACCTTCCTTGTGGCAGAACTGGGCTAATGTTTACTATTTCAGAAACAGGCACTGCCGGGAAGGAAAAAGATAATATGCTACACCTCTGGGAAAGCAGAGATGCCAGTGCTGTTGTGCCTGCGAATAGGCTGCACAGGGAAGGTGAAGCCCAGCATCACTTTTGAGGGCTAGCACCTTTGTTGCGGGAGAAGGAGCTGCAGATTTACTATTTCGGAAACAGGCACTGCCGGGAAGGAAAAAGATAACATGCTACACCTCAGGGAAAGCAGAGATGCCAGTGCTGTTGTGCCTGCGAATAGGCTGCACAGGGAAGGTGAAGAGCAGCATCAGCTTTGAGGGCTGGCACCTTCCTTGTGGGAGAACTGGGCTGATGTTTACTATCTCAGAAACAGGTTCTGCCGGGAAGGAAAAAGATAACATGCTACACCTCTGGGAAAGCAGAGATGCCAGTGCTGTTATGCCTGCGAATAGGCTGCACAGGGAAGGTGAAGACCTGCATCAGCTTTGAGGGCTGACACATTCCTGATTGGAGAACTAGCTCGACGTTTACTATTTCGGAAATATGTTCTGCCGGGAAGAAAAAAGATAACATGCTACACCTCTGGGAAAGCAGAGATGCCGGTGGTGTTGTGCCTGCGAATAGGCTGCACAGGGAAGGTGAAGCCCAGCATCACTTTTGAGGGCTAGCACCTTCCTAGTGGGAGAACGTGGCCGATGTTTACTATTTCAGAAACAGGCACTACCAAGAAGGAAAACGATGAAATGCTACACCTCTGGGAAAGCAGAGATGCCAGTGCTGTTGTGCCTGCGAATAGGCTGCACAGGGAAGGTGAAGGCCGGCATCAGTTTTGAGGGCTGGCACCTTCCTTGTGGGAGAACTGGGCTGATGTTTACTATCTGAGAAACAGGTTCTGCCGGGAAGGAAAAAGATAACATGCTACACCTCTGGGAAAGCAGAGATGCCAGTGCTGTTGTGCCTGCGAATAGGCTGCACAGGGAAGGTGAAGAGCAGCATCAGCTTTGAGGGCTGGCACCTTCCTTGTGGGACAAGTAGCTGGAGGTTTACTATTTCAGAAACAGGCACTGCCGGGAAGGAAGAAGATAACACGCTACAACTCTGGGAAAGCAGAGATGCCTGTGCTCTTTTGCCTGCAAATAGGCTGCACAGGGAAGGTGAAAAACCTGTATCAGTTTTGCGGGCTAGCATTGTCCTAGTGGGAGAACTGGGCTGATATTTATTATTTCAGTAACAGGCACTGCCGGGAAGGAAAACGATGACATGCTACACCTCAGGGAAAGCAGAGATGCCAGTGCTGTTGTGCCTACGAATAGGCTGCACAGGGAAGGTGAATACCTGCATCAGTTTTGAGGGCTAGCACCTTCCTAGTGGGAGAACTGGGCTGATGTTTACTATTTCAGAAACAGGCACTGCCGGGAAGGACAACGATGGCGTGCTACACCTTAGTGAAAGCAGGGATGCCAGTGCTGTTGTGCCTGCGAATAGGCTGCGGAGGGAAGGTGAAGAGCAGCCTCAGCTTTGAGGGCTGGCACCTTCCTTGTGGGAGAAGTGGGCTGATGTTTACTATCTGAGAAACAGGTTCTGCCGGGAAGGAAAAAGATAACATGCTACACCTCTGGGAAAGCAGAGATGCCAGTGCTGTTGTGCCTGCGAATAGGCTGCAGAGGGAAGGTGAAGACGTACATCAGCTTTGAGGGCTGGCACCTTCCTTGTGGGAGAACTGGGCTGATGTTTACTATCTGAGAAACAGGTTCTGCCGGGAAGGAAAAAGATAACATGCTACACCTCTTGGAAAGCAGAGATGCCAGTGCTGTTGTGCCTGCGAATAGGCTGCACAGGGAAGGTGAAGAGCAGCATCAGCTTTGAGGGCTGGCTCCTTCCTTGTGGGAGAAGTAGCTGGAGGTTTACTATTTCAGAAACAGGCACTGCCGGGAAGGAAAACGATGACATGCTACACCTCTGGGAAAGCAGAGATGCCAGTGCTGTTGTGCCTGCGAATAGGCTGCAGAGGGAAGGTGAAGACCTGCATCAGCTTTGAGGGCTGGCACCTTCATTGTTGCAGAACTGGGCTGATATTTACTATCTCAGAAACAGGTTCTGCCGGGAAGGAAGAAGATAACACGCTACAACTCTGGGAAAGCAGAGATGCCAGTGCTGTTGTGCCTGCGAATAGGCTGCACAGGGAAGGTGAAGACCTGCATCATCTTTGAGGGCTAGCTCCTTCCTAGTGGGAGAACTGGGCTGATGTTTACTATTTTAGAAACATGCACTGCCAAGAAGGAAAACGATGACGTGCTACACCTCTGGGAAAGCAGAGATGCCAGTGCTGTTGTGCCTGCGAATAGGCTGCACAGGGAAGGTGAAGACCTGCATCAGCTTTGAGGGCTGACACATTCCTGGTTGGAGAACTAGCTCGATGTTTACTATTTCGGAAATATGTTCTGCCGGGAAGAAAAAAGATAACATGCTACACCTCTGGGAAAGCAGAGATGCCAGTGCTGTTGTGCCTGCGAATAGGCTGCACAGGGAAGGTGAAAACCTGCATCAGTTTTGATGGCTAGCACCTTCCTTGTGGGAGAACTAGCTGGAGGTTTACTATTTCAGAAACAGGCACTGCCGGGAAGGAAAACGATGACGTGCTACACCTTAGGGAAAGCAGAGATGCCAGTGCTGTTGTGCCTGCGAATAGGCTGCACGGGGAAGGTGAAAACCTGCATCAGTTTTGACGGCTGGCACCTTCCTTGTGGGACAAGTAGCTGGAGGATTACTATTTCCGAAACAGGCACTGCCGGGAAGGAAATAGATAACATGCTACACCTCTGGGAAAGCAGAGATGCCAGTGCTGTTGTGCCTGCGAATAGGCTGCACAGGGAAGGTGAAGAGCAGCCTTAGCTTTGAGGGCTGGCACGTTCGATCTGGGAGAACTGGGCTGATGTTTACTATTTCGGAAACAGGCACTGCCGGGAAGGAAAACGATGACGTGCTACACCTTAGGGAAAGCAGAGATGCCAGTGCTGTTGTGCCTGCAAATAGGCTGCACAGTGAAGGTGGAAACCTGCATCAGTTTTGACGGCTAGCACCTTCCTTGTGGGAGAACTAGCTGGAGGTTTACTATTTCAGAAACAGGTTCTGCCGGGAAGGAAAACGATGACATGCTACACCTCTGGGAAAGCAGAGATGCCAGTGCTGTTATGCCTGCGAATAGGCTGCAGAGGGAAGGTGAAGAGCAGCATCAGCTTTGAGGGCTGGCACCTTCCTTGTGGGAGAAGTAGCTGGAGGTTTACTATTTCAGAAACAGGTTCTGCCGGGAAGGAAAACGATGACATGCTACACCTCTGGGAAAGCAGAGATGCCAGTGCTGTTATGCCTGCGAATAGGCTGCACAGGGAAGGTGAAGAGCAGCCTTAGCTTTGAGGGCTGGCACGTTCGATCTGGGAGAACTGGGCTGATGTTTACTATTTCGGAAACAGGCACTGCCGGGAAGGAAAACGATGACGTGCTACACCTTAGGGAAAGCAGAGATGCCAGTGCTGTTGTGCCTGCAAATAGGCTGCACAGTGAAGGTGGAAACCTGCATCAGTTTTGACGGCTAGCACCTTCCTTGTGGGAGAACTAGCTGGAGGTTTACTATTTCAGAAACAGGTTCTGCCGGGAAGGAAAACGATGACATGCTACACCTCAGGGAAAGCAGAGATGCCAGTGCTGTTGTGCCTGCGAATAGGCTGCACAGGGAAGGTGAAGACCTGCATCAGCTTTGAGGGCTGACACATTCCTGGTTGGAGAACTAGCTCGATGTTTAGTATTTCGGAAATATGTTCTGCCGGGAAGAAAAAAGATAACATGCTACACCTCTGGGAAAGCAGAGATCCCGGTGGTGTTGTGCCTGCGAATAGGCTGCACAGGAAAGGTGAAGCCCAGCATCACTTTTGAGGGCTAGCACCTTCCTTGTGGGAAAACTGGGCTGATATTTACTATTTCAGAAAAAGGCACAGCCAAGAAGCAAAACGGTGACGTGCTACACCTTAGGGAAAGCAGAGATGCAAGAGCTGTTGTGCCTGCGAATAGGCTGCACAGGGAAGGTGAAGACCTGCATCAGCTTTGAGGGCTGGCACCTTCCTTGTGGGAGAACTGGGCTGATGTTTACTATCTGAGAAACAGGTTCTGCCGGGAAGGAAAAAGATAACATGCTACACCTCTTGGAAAGCAGAGATGCCAGTGCTGTTGTGCCTGCGAATAGGCTGCACAGGGAAGGTGAAGAGCAGCATCAGCTTTGAGGGCTGGCACCTTCCTTGTGGGAGAAGTAGCTGGAGGTTTACTATTTCAGAAACAGGCACTGCCGGGAAGGAAAACGATGACATGCTACACCTCTGGGAAAGCAGAGATGCCAGTGCTGTTGTGCCTGCGAATAGGCTGCACAGGGAAAGTGAAGACCTGCATCAGCTTTGAGGTCTGGCACCTTCCTTGTGGGAGAACTAGCTGGAGGTTTACTATCTCAGAAACAGGTTCTGCCGGGAAGGAAAACGATGACATGCTACACCTCAGGGAAAGCAGAGATGCCAGTGGTGTTGTGCCTGCGAATAGGCTGCACAGGGAAGGTGAAGCCCAGCATCACTTTTGGGGGCTGACACCTTCGTTGTGCGAGAAGTAGCTGGAGGTTTACTATCTCAGAAACAGGCACTGCCGGGAAGGAAAACGATGACATGCTACACCTCTGGGAAAGCAGAGATGCAGGTGCTGTTGTGCCTGCGAATAGGCTGCACAGGGAAGGTGAAGAGCAGCCTTAGCTTTGAGGGCTGGCACCTTCGATCTGGGAGAACTGGGCTGATGTTTACTATTTCGGAAACAGGCACTGCCGGGAAGGAAAACGATGACGTGCTACACCTTAGGGAAAGCAGAGATGCCAGTGCTGTTGTGCCTGCGAATAGGCTGCACAGGGAAGGTGAAGACCTGCATCAGCTTTGAGGGCTAGCACCTTCGTTGCGGGAGAAGGAGCTGCAGGTTTACTATTTCAGAAACAGGCACTGCCGGGAAGGAAAACGATGACATGCTACACCTCAGGGAAAGCAGAGATGCCAGTGCTGTTGTGCCTGCGAATAGGCTGCAGAGGGAAGGTGAAGACCTGCATCAGCTTTGAGGGCTGGCACCTTCCTTGTGGGAAAACTGGGCTGATATTTACTATTTCAGAAAAAGGCACAGCCAAGAAGGAAAACGATGACGTGCTACACCTCTGGGAAAGCAGAGATGCCAGTGCTGTTATGCCTGCGAATAGGCTGCACAGGGAAGTTGAGGACCAGCATCACTTTTGAGGGCTGGCACCTTCCTTGTGGGAGAAGTAGCTGGAGGATTACTATTTCCGAAACAGGCACTGCCGGGAAGGAAATAGATAACATGCTACACCTCTGGGAAAGCAGAGATGCCAGTGCTGTTGTGCCTGCGAATAGGCTGCACAGGGAAGGTGAAGATCTACATCAGTTTTGAAGGCTAGGACATTCGTTGTTGGAGAAGTAGCTGGAGGTTTACTATTTCAGAAACAGGCACTGCCGGGAAGGAAAACGATGACATGCTACACCTCAGGGAAAGCAGAGATGCCAGTGCTGTTGTGCCTACGAATAGGCTGCGGAGGGAAGGTGAAGACCAGCATCAGCTTTGAGGGCTGGCACCTTCCTTGTGGGAGAACTGGGCTGATGTTTACTATATGAGAAACAGGTTCTGCCGGGAAGGAAAAAGATAACATGCTACACCTCTGGGAAAGCAGAGATGCAAGAGCAGTTGTGCCTGCGAATAGGCTGCGGAGGGAAGGTGAAGACCTGCATCAGCTTTGAGGGCTAGCACCTTCCTAGTGGGAGAACTGGGCTGATGTTTACTATTTCAGAAACAGGCACTGCCGGGAAGGAAAAAGATAACATGCTACAACTCAGGGAAAGCAGAGATGCCAGTGCTGTTGTGCCTACGAATAGGCTGCAGAGGGAAGGTGAAGAGCAGCCTCAGCTTTGAGGGCTGGCACCTTCCTTGTGGGAGAAGTGGGCTGATGTTTACTATTTTGGAAACAGGCACTGCCGGGAAGGAAAACGATGACATGCTGCACCTCTGGGAAAGCAGAGATGCCAGTGCTGTTGTGCCTGCCAATAGGCTGCAGAGGGAAGGTGAAGAAGTACATCAGCTTTGAGGGCTGGCACCTTCCTTGTGGGAGAACTGGGCTGATGTTTACTATCTGAGAAACAGGTTCTGCCGGGAAGGAAAAAGATAACATGCTACACCTCAGGGAAAGCAGAGATGGCAGTGCTGTTATGCCTGCGAATAGGCTGCACAGGGAAGGTGAAGACCTGCATCAGCTTTGAGGGCTGACACATTCCTGGTTGGAGAACTAGCTCGATGTTTACTATTTCGGAAATATGTTCTGCCGGGAAGAAAAAAGATAACATGCTACACCTCTGGGAAAGCAGAGATGCCGGTGGTGTTGTGCCTGCGAATAGGCTGCACAGGGAAGGTGAAGCCCAGCATCACTTTTGGGGGCTGACACCTTCGTTGTGCGAGAAGTAGCTGGAGGTTTACTATCTCAGAAACAGGCACTGCCGGGAAGGAAAACGATGACATGCTACACCTCTGGGAAAGCAGAGATGCAGGTGCTCTTGTGCCTGCGAATAGGCTGCACAGGGAAGGTGAAGAGCAGCCTTAGCTTTGAGGGCTGGCACCTTCGATCTGGGAGAACTGGGCTGATGTTTACTATTTCGGAAACAGGCACTGCCGGGAAGGAAAACGATGACGTGCTACACCTTAGGGAAAGCAGAGATGCCAGTGCTGTTGTGCCTGCGAATAGGCTGCAGAGGGAAGGTGAAGAGCAGCCTCAGCTTTGAGGGCTGGCACCTTCCTTGTGGGAGAAGTGGGCTGATGTTTACTATTTTGGAAACAGGCACTGCCGGGAAGGAAAAAGATGACATGCTGCACCTCTGGGAAAGCAGAGATGCCAGAACTGTTGTGCCTGCGAATAGGCTGCACAGGGAAGGTGAAGACCTGCATCAGCTTTGAGGGCTGACACATTCCTGGTTGGAGAACTAGCTCGATGTTTACTATTTCGGAAATATGTTCTGCCGGGAAGAAAAAAGATAACATGCTACACCTCTGGGAAAGCAGAGATGCCGGTGGTGTTGTGCCTGCGAATAGGCTGCACAGGGAAGGTGAAGCCCAGCATCACTTTTGAGGGCTAGCACCTTCCTAGTGTGAGAACGTGGCCGATGTTTACTATTTCAGAAACAGGCACTACCAAGAAGGAAAACGATGAAATGCTACACCTCTGGGAAAGCAGAGATGCCAGTGCTGTTGTGCCTGCGAATAGGCTGCACAGGGAAGGTGAAGGCCGGCATCAGTTTTGAGGGCTAGCACCTTCCTTGTGGGAGAACTGGGCTGATGTTTACTATCTGAGAAACAGGTTCTGCCGGGAAGGAAAAAGATAACTTGCTACACCTCTTGGAAAGCAGAGATGCCAGTGCTGTTGTGCCTGCGAATAGGCTGCACAGGGAAGGTGAAGACCTGCATCAGCTTTGAGGGCTGGCACCTTCCTTGTGGGAGAAGTAGCTGGAGGTTTACTATTTCCGAAACAGGCACTGCCGGGAAGGAAAACGATGACATGCTACACCTCTGGGAAAGCAGAGATGCCAGTGCTGTTGTGCCTGCGAATAGGCTGCAGAGGGAAGGTGAAGACCTGCATCAGCTTTGAGGGCTGGCACCTTCATTGTTGCAGAACTGGGCTGATATTTACTATCTCAGAAACAGGTTCTGCCGGGAAGGAAGAAGATAACACGCTACACCTCTGTGAAAGCAGAGATGCCTGTGCTGTTGTGCCTGCGAATAGGCTGCACAGGGAAGGTGAACACCAGCATCAGTTTTGAGGGCTGGCACCTTCGTTGCGGGAGAAGGAGCTGCAGGTTTACTATTTCGGAAACAGGCACTGCCGGGAAGGAAAAAGATAACATGCTACACCTCTTGGAAAGCAGAGATGCCACTGCTGTTGTGCCTGCCAAAAGGCTGCACAGGGAAGATGAAGATCTACATCAGTTTTGAGGGCTGACACCTTCGTTGTGGGAGAAGTAGCTGGAGGTTTACTATGTCGGAAACAGGCACTGCCGGGAAGGAAAACGATGACATGCTACACCTCTGGGAAAGCAGAGATGCCAGTGCTGTTATGCCTGCGAATAGGCTGCACAGGGAAGGTGAAGACCTGCATCAGTTTTGAGGGCTGGCACCTTCCTTGTGGCAGAACTGGGCTAATGTTTACTATTTCAGAAACAGGCACTGCCGGGAAGGAAAAAGATAATATGCTACACCTCTGGGAAAGCAGAGATGCCAGTGCTGTTGTGCCTGCGAATAGGCTGCACAGGGAAGGTGAAGCCCAGCATCACTTTTGAGGGCTAGCACCTTTGTTGCGGGAGAAGGAGCTGCAGATTTACTATTTCGGAAACAGGCACTGCCGGGAAGGAAAAAGATAACATGCTACACCTCAGGGAAAGCAGAGATGCCAGTGCTGTTGTGCCTGCGAATAGGCTGCACAGGGAAGGTGAAGAGCAGCATCAGCTTTGAGGGCTGGCACCTTCCTTGTGGGAGAACTGGGCTGATGTTTACTATCTCAGAAACAGGTTCTGCCGGGAAGGAAAAAGATAACATGCTACACCTCTGGGAAAGCAGAGATGCCAGTGCTGTTATGCCTGCGAATAGGCTGCACAGGGAAGGTGAAGACCTGCATCAGCTTTGAGGGCTGACACATTCCTGATTGGAGAACTAGCTCGACGTTTACTATTTCGGAAATATGTTCTGCCGGGAAGAAAAAAGATAACATGCTACACCTCTGGGAAAGCAGAGATGCCGGTGGTGTTGTGCCTGCGAATAGGCTGCACAGGGAAGGTGAAGCCCAGCATCACTTTTGAGGGCTAGCACCTTCCTAGTGGGAGAACGTGGCCGATGTTTACTATTTCAGAAACAGGCACTACCAAGAAGGAAAACGATGAAATGCTACACCTCTGGGAAAGCAGAGATGCCAGTGCTGTTGTGCCTGCGAATAGGCTGCACAGGGAAGGTGAAGGCCGGCATCAGTTTTGAGGGCTGGCACCTTCCTTGTGGGAGAACTGGGCTGATGTTTACTATCTGAGAAACAGGTTCTGCCGGGAAGGAAAAAGATAACATGCTACACCTCTGGGAAAGCAGAGATGCCAGTGCTGTTGTGCCTGCGAATAGGCTGCACAGGGAAGGTGAAGAGCAGCATCAGCTTTGAGGGCTGGCACCTTCCTTGTGGGACAAGTAGCTGGAGGTTTACTATTTCAGAAACAGGCACTGCCGGGAAGGAAGAAGATAACACGCTACAACTCTGGGAAAGCAGAGATGCCTGTGCTCTTTTGCCTGCAAATAGGCTGCACAGGGAAGGTGAAAAACCTGTATCAGTTTTGCGGGCTAGCATTGTCCTAGTGGGAGAACTGGGCTGATATTTATTATTTCAGTAACAGGCACTGCCGGGAAGGAAAACGATGACATGCTACACCTCAGGGAAAGCAGAGATGCCAGTGCTGTTGTGCCTACGAATAGGCTGCACAGGGAAGGTGAATACCTGCATCAGTTTTGAGGGCTAGCACCTTCCTAGTGGGAGAACTGGGCTGATGTTTACTATTTCAGAAACAGGCACTGCCGGGAAGGACAACGATGGCGTGCTACACCTTAGTGAAAGCAGGGATGCCAGTGCTGTTGTGCCTGCGAATAGGCTGCGGAGGGAAGGTGAAGAGCAGCCTCAGCTTTGAGGGCTGGCACCTTCCTTGTGGGAGAAGTGGGCTGATGTTTACTATCTGAGAAACAGGTTCTGCCGGGAAGGAAAAAGATAACATGCTACACCTCTGGGAAAGCAGAGATGCCAGTGCTGTTGTGCCTGCGAATAGGCTGCAGAGGGAAGGTGAAGACGTACATCAGCTTTGAGGGCTGGCACCTTCCTTGTGGGAGAACTGGGCTGATGTTTACTATCTGAGAAACAGGTTCTGCCGGGAAGGAAAAAGATAACATGCTACACCTCTGGGAAAGCAGAGATGCCAGTGCTGTTGTGCCTGCGAATAGGCTGCGGAGGGAAGGTGAAGACCTGCATCAGCTTTGAGGGCTAGCACCTTCCTAGTGGGAGAACTGGGCTGATGTTTACTATTTCAGAAACAGGCACTGCCGGGAAGGAAAACTATGACATGCTACACCTCAGGGAAAGCAGAGATGCCAGTGCTGTTGTGCCTGCGAATAGGCTGCACAGGGAAGGTGAAAACCAGCATCAGTTTTGACGGCTGGCACCTTCCTAGTGGGAGAACTGGGCGGATGTTTACTAACTCAGAAACAGGTTCTGCCAGGAAGGGAAACGATAACATGCTACACCTCAGGGAAAGCAGAGATGGCAGTGCTGTTATGCCTGCGAATAGGCTGCACAGGGAAGGTGAAGACCTGCATCAGCTTTGAGGGCTGACACATTCCTGGTTGGAGAACTAGCTCGACGTTTACTATTTCGGAAATATGTTCTGCCGGGAAGAAAAAAGATAACATGCTACACCTCTGGGAAAGCAGAGATGCCGGTGGTGTTGTGCCTGCGAATAGGCTGCACAGGGAAGGTGAAGCCCAGCATAACTTTTGAGGGCTAGCATCTTCCTAGTGTGAGAACGTGGCCGATATTTACTATTTCAGAAACAGGCACTACCAAGAAGGAAAACGATGAAATGCTACACCTCTGGGAAAGCAGAGATGCCAGTGCTGTTGTGCCTGCGAATAGGCTGCACAGGGAAGGTGAAGGCCGGCATCAGTTTTGAGGGCTAGCACCTTCCTTGTGGGAAAACTGGGCTGATATTTACTATTTCAGAAAAAGGCACAGCCAAGAAGGAAAACGGTGACGTGCTACACCTTAGGGAAAGCAGAGATGCAAGAGCTGTTGTGCCTGCGAATAGGCTGCAGAGGGAAGGTGAAGACCAGCATAAGCTCTGAGAGCTGGCATTTTCCTTCTGGGAGAACTGGGCTGATGTTTACTATTTCAGAAACAGGCACTGCCGGGAAGGAAAAAGATAACATGCTACACCTCAGGGAAAGCAGAGATGCCAGTGCTGTTGTGCCTGCGAATAGGCTGCACAGGGAAGGTGAAGACCTGCATCAGCTTTGAGGGCTGGCACCTTCCTTGTGGGAGAACTGGGCTGATGTTTACTATCTGAGAAACAGGTTCTGCCGGGAAGGAAAAAGATAACATGCTACACCTCTTGGAAAGCAGAGATGCCAGTGCTGTTGTGCCTGCGAATAGGCTGCACAGGGAAGGTGAAGAGCAGCATCAGCTTTGAGGGCTGGCTCCTTCCTTGTGGGAGAAGTAGCTGGAGGTTTACTATTTCAGAAACAGGCACTGCCGGGAAGGAAAACGATGACATGCTACACCTCTGGGAAAGCAGAGATGCCAGTGCTGTTGTGCCTGCGAATAGGCTGCAGAGGGAAGGTGAAGACCTGCATCAGCTTTGAGGGCTGGCACCTTCATTGTTGCAGAACTGGGCTGATATTTACTATCTCAGAAACAGGTTCTGCCGGGAAGGAAGAAGATAACACGCTACAACTCTGGGAAAGCAGAGATGCCAGTGCTGTTGTGCCTGCGAATAGGCTGCACAGGGAAGGTGAAGACCTGCATCATCTTTGAGGGCTAGCTCCTTCCTAGTGGGAGAACTGGGCTGATGTTTACTATTTTAGAAACATGCACTGCCAAGAAGGAAAACGATGACGTGCTACACCTCTGGGAAAGCAGAGATGCCAGTGCTGTTGTGCCTGCGAATAGGCTGCACAGGGAAGGTGAAGAGCAGCATCAGCTTTGAGGGCTGGCACCTTCCTTGTGGGAGAAGTAGCTGGAGGTTTACTATTTCAGAAACAGGCACTGCCGGGAAGGAAAACGATGACATGCTACACCTCTGGGAAAGCAGAGGTGCCAGTGCTGTTGTGCCTGCGAATAGGCTGCAGAGGGAAGGTGAAGACCTGCATCAGCTTTGAGGGCTGGCACCTTCATTGTTGCAGAACTGGGCTGATATTTACTATCTCAGAAACAGGTTCTGCTGGGAAGGAAGAAGATAACACGCTACAACTCTGGGAAAGCAGAGATGCCTGTGCTGTTTTGCCTGCAAATAGGCTGCACAGGGAAGGTGAAAAACCTGTATCAGTTTTGCGGGCTAGCATTGTCCTAGTGGGAGAACTGGGCTGATATTTATTATTTCAGTAACAGGCACTGCCGGGAAGGAAAACGATGATATGCTACACCTCTGGGAAAGCAGAGATGCCAGTGCTGTTGTGCCTGCGAATAGACTGCACAGGGAAGGTGAAGACCTGCATCAGCTTTGAGGGCTGACACATTCCTGGTTGGAGAACTAGCTCGATGTTTACTATTTCGGAAATATGTTCTGCCGGGAAGAAAAAAGATAACATGCTACACCTCTGGGAAAGCAGAGATGCAAGAGCAGTTGTGCCTGCGAATAGGCTGCGGAGGGAAGGTGAAGACCTGCATGAGCTTTGAGGGCTAGCACCTTCCTAGTGGGAGAACTGGGCTGATGTTTACTATTTCAGAAACAGGTTCTGCCAAGAAGGAAAACGATAACATGCTACACCTCAGCGAAAGCAGAGATGGCAGTGCTGTTATGCCTGCGAATAGGCTGCACAGGGAAGGTGAAGACCTGCATCAGCTCTGAGAGCTGGCATTTTCCTTCTGGGAGAAGTGGGCTGATGTTTACTATTTCAGAAACAGGCACTGCCAAGAAGGACAACGATGACGTGCTACACCTCTGGGAAAGCAGAGATGCCAGTGCTGTTATGCCTGCGAATAGGCTGCACAGGGAAGGTGGAAACCTGCATCAGCTTTGAGGGCTGACACATTCCTGGTTGGAGAACTAGCTCGATGTTTACTATTTCGGAAATATGTTCTGCCGGGAAGAAAAAAGATAACATGCTACACCTCTGGGAAAGCAGAGATGCCGGTGGTGTTGTGCCTGCGAATAGGCTGCACAGGGAAGATGAAGCCCAGCATCACTTTTGAGGGCTAGCACCTTCCTAGTGGGAGAACTTGGCCGATGTTTACTATTTCAGAAACAGGCACTGCCAAGAAGGACAACGATGACATGCTACACCTCTGGGAAAGCAGAGATGCCAGTGCTGTTGTGCCTGCGAATACGCTTCAGAGGGAAGGTGAAGAGCAGCATCAGCTTTGAGGGCTGGCACCTTCCTTGTGGGAGAACTAGCTGGAGGTTTACTATTTCGGAAACAGGCACTGCCGGGAAGGAAAAAGATAACATGCTACACCTCAGGGAAAGCAGAGATGCCAGTGCTGTTGTGCCTGCGAATAGGCTGCACAGGGAAGGTGAAAACCTGCATCAGTTTTGACGGCTAGCACCTTCCTTGTGGGAGAACTAGCTGGAGGTTTACTATTTCAGAAACAGGTTCTGCCGGGAAGGAAAACGATGACATGCTACACCTCTGGGAAAGCAGAGATGCCAGTGCTGTTATGCCTGCGAATAGGCTGCACAGGGAAGGTGGAAACCTGCATCAGTTTTGAGGGCTGGCACCTTCCTTGTGGGACAAGTAGCTGGAGGATTACTATTTCCGAAACAGGCACTGCCGGGAAGGAAAACGATGACATGCTACACCTCAGGGAAAGCAGAGATGCCAGTGCTGTTGTGCCTGCGAATAGGCTGCACAGGGAAAGTGAAGACCTGCATCAGCTTTGAGGGCTGGCACCTTCCTTGTGGGAGAACTAGCTGGAGGTTTACTATCTGACAAACAGGTTCTGCCGTGAAGGAAAACGATGACAAGCTACACCTCTGGGAAAGCAGAGATGCCAGTGCTGTTCTGCCTGCAAATAGGCTGCACAGGGAAGGTGGAAACCTGCATCAGTTTTGACGGCTAGCACCTTCCTTGTGGGAGAACTAGCTGGAGGTTTACTATTTCAGAAACAGGCAGTGCCGGGAAGGAAAACGATGACATGCTACACCTCTGGGAAAGCAGAGATGCCAGTGCTGTTGTGCCTGCAAATAGGCTGCACAGGGAAGGTGGAAACCTGCATCAGTTTTGACGGCTAGCACCTTCCTTGTGGGAAAACTGGGCTGATATTTACTATTTCAGAAAAAGGCACAGCCAAGAAGGAAAACGATGACGTGCTACACCTCTGGGAAAGCAGAGATGCCAGTGCTGTTGTGCCTGCGAATAGGCTGCAGAGGGAAGGTGAAGACGTACATCAGCTTTGAGGGCTGGCACCTTCCTAGTGGGAGAACTGGGCTAATGTTTACTATCTGAGAAACAGGTTCTGCCGGGAAGGAAAAAGATAACATGCTACACCTCTGGGAAAGCAGAGATGCAAGAGCAGTTGTGCCTGCGAATAGGCTGCGGAGGGAAGGTGAAGACCTGCATCAGCTTTGAGGGCTAGCACCTTCCTAGTGGGAGAACTGGGCTGATGTTTACTATTTCAGAAACAGGCACTGCCGGGAAGGAAAACTATGACATGCTACACCTCAGGGAAAGCAGAGATGCCAGTGCTGTTGTGCCTGCGAATAGGCTGCACAGGGAAGGTGAAAACCAGCATCAGTTTTGAGGGCTAGCACCTTCCTAGTGGGAGAACTGGGCGGATGTTTACTAACTCAGAAACAGGTTCTGCCAGGAAGGGAAACGATAACATGCTACACCTCAGGGAAAGCAGAGATGCCAGTGCTGTTATGCCTGCGAATAGGCTGCACAGGGAAGGTGAAGAGCTGCATCAGCTTTGAGTGCTGACACATTCCTGGTTGGAGAACTAGCTCGATGTATACTATTTCGGAAATATGTTCTGCCGGGAAGAAAAATGATAACATGCTACACCTCAGGGAAAGCAGAGATGCCAGTGCTGTTGTGCCTGCGAATAGGCTGCAGAGGGAAGGTGAAAACCTGCATCAGCTTTGAGGGCTGGCACCTTCATTGTTGCAGAACTGGGCTGATGTTTACTATTTCAGAAACAGGCACTGCCAAGAAGGAAAACGATGACGTGCTACACCTCTGGGAAAGCAGAGATGCCAGTGCTGTTGTGCCTGCGAATAGGCTGCACAGGGAAGGTGAAGACCTGCACCAGCTTTGAGGGCTGACACATTCCTGGTTGGAGAACTAGCTCGATGTTTACTATTTCGGAAATATGTTCTGCCGGGAAGAAAAAAGATAACATGCTACACCTCTGGGAAAGCAGAGATGCCGGTGGTGTTGTGCCTGCGAATAGGCTGCACAGGGAAGGTGAAGCCCAGCATCACTTTTGAGGGCTAGCACCTTCCTAGTGGGAGAACTTGGCCGATGTTTACTATTTCAGAAACAGGCACTGCCAAGAAGGAAAACGATGAAATGCTACACCTCTGGGAAAGCAGAGATGCCAGTGCTGTTGTGCCTGCGAATAGGCTGCACAGGGAAGGTGAAGACCTGCATCAGTTTTGAGGGCTGGCACCTTCTTTGTGGCAGAACTGGGCTGACGTTTACTATTTCAGAAACAGGCACTGCCGGGAAGGAAAACGATGACATGATACACCTCAGGGAAAGCAGAGATGCCAGTGCTGTTGTGCCTGCGAATAGGCTGCACAGGGAAGGTGAAGCCCAGCATCACTTTTGAGGGCTAGCACCTTCGTTGCGGGAGAAGGAGCTGCAGGTTTACTATTTCGGAAACAGGCACTGCCGGGAAGGAAAAAGATAACATGCTACACCTCTGGGAAAGCAGAGATGCCAGTGCTGTTGTGCCTGCGAATAGGCTGCACGGGGAAGGTGAAAACCTGCATCAGTTTTGACGGCTGGCACCTTCCTTGTGGGACAAGTAGCTGGAGGATTACTATTTCCGAAACAGGCACTGCCGGGAAGGAAATAGATAACATGCTACACCTCAGGGAAAGCAGAGATGCCAGTGCTGTTGTGCCTGCAAATAGGCTGCACAGGGAAGGTGGAAACCTGAATCAGTTTTGAGGGCTAGCACCTTCCTAGTGGGAGAACTGGGCTGATGTTTACTATCTGAGATACAGGTTCTGTCGGGAATGAAAAAGATAACATGCTACACCTCTGGGAAAGCAGATATGCAAGAGCAGTTGTGCCTGCGAATAGGCTGCAGAGTAAAGGTGAAGACCTGCATCAGCTTTGAGGGCTGGCGCCTTCGATCTGGGAGAACTCGGCTGATATTTACTATTTCAGAAACAGGCACTGCCGGGAAGGAAAACTGTGACATACTACACCTCTGGGAAAGCAGAGATGCCAGTGCTGTTGTGCCTGCGAATAGACTGCACAGGGAAGGTGAAAACCTGCATCAGTTTTGATGGCTAGCACCTTCCTCGTGGGAAAACTGGGCTGATGTTTAGTATTTCAGAAACAGGCACTGCCGGGAAGGAAAACGATGACATACCACACCTCTGTGAAAGCAGAGATGCCAGTGCTGTTGCGCCTGCGAATAGGCTGCACAGGGAAGGTGAAGAGCAGCATCAGATTTGAGGGCTGGCACCTTCCTTGTGGGAGAAGTAGCTGGAGGTTTACTATTTCCGAAACAGGCACTGCCGGGAAGGAAAACGATGACATGCTGCAACTCAGGGAAAGCAGAGATGCCAGTGCTGTTGTGCCTGCGAATAGGCTGCACAGGGAAAGTGAAGACCTGCATCAGCTTTGAGGGCTGGCACCTTCGATCTGGGAGAACTCGGCTGATCTTTACTATTTCAGAAACAGGCACTGCCGGGAAGGAAAACTGTGACATACTACACCTCTGGGAAAGCAGAGATGCCACTGCTGTTGTGCCTGCGAATAGACTGCACAGGGAAGGTGGAAACCTGCATCAGTTTTGATGGCTAGCACCTTCCTCGTGGGAAAACTGGGCTGATGTTTACTATTTCAGAAACAGGCACTGCCAAGAAGGACAACGATGACATGCTACACCTCTGGGAAAACAGAGATGCCAGTGCTGTTGTGCCTGCGAATACGCTTCAGAGGGAAGGTGAAGAGCAGCATCAGATTTGAGGGCTGGCACCTTCCTTGTGGGAGAACTAGCTGGAGGTTTACTATTTCGGAAACAGGCACTGCCGGGAAGGAAAAAGATAACATGCTACACCTCAGGGAAAGCAGAGATGCCAGTGCTGTTGTGCCTGCGAATAGGCTGCACAGGAAAAGTGAAGACCTGCATCAGCTTTGAGGTCTGGCACCTTCCTTGTGGGAGAACTAGCTGGAGGTTTACTATCTCAGAAACAGGTTCTGCCGGGAAGGAAAACGATGACATGCTACACCTCTGGGAAAGCAGAGATGCCAGTGGTGTTGTGCCTGCGAATAGGCTGCACAGGGAAGGTGAAGAGCAGCCTTAGCTTTGAGGGCTGGCACGTTCGATCTGGGAGAACTGGGCTGATGTTTACTATTTCGGAAACAGGCACTGCCGGGAAGGAAAACGATGACGTGCTACACCTCTGGGAAAGCAGAGATGCCAGTGCTGTTGTGCCTGCGAATAGGCTGCACAGGGAAGGTGAAGACCTGCATCAGCTTTGAGGGCTGGCACCTTCCTTGTGGGAGAACTGGGCTGATGTTTACTATTTCAGAAACAGGCACTGCCGGGAAGGAAAACGATGACGTGCTACACCTTAGGGAAAGCAGAGATGCCAGTGCTGTTGTGCCTGCGAATAGGCTGCACAGGGAAGGTGAAAACCTGCATCAGTTTTGACGGCTAGCACCTTCCTTGTGGGAGAACTAGCTGGAGGTTTACTATTTCAGAAACAGGCACTGCCGGGAAGGAAAACGATGACATGCTACACCTCAGGGAAAGCAGAGATGCCAGTGCTGTTGTGCCTGCGAATAGGCTGCACAGGGAAAGTGAAGACCTGCATCAGCTTTGAGGGCTGGCACCTTCGATCTGGGAGAACTCGGCTGATCTTTACTATTTCAGAAACAGGCACTGCCGGGAAGGAAAACTGTGACATACTACACCTCTGGGAAAGCAGAGATGCCACTGCTGTTGTGCCTGCGAATAGACTGCACAGGGAAGGTGGAAACCTGCATCAGTTTTGATGGCTAGCACCTTCCTCGTGGGAAAACTGGGCTGATGTTTACTTTTTCAGAAACAGGCACTGCCAAGAAGGACAACGATGACATGCTACACCTCTGGGAAAACAGAGATGCCAGTGCTGTTGTGCCTGCGAATACGCTTCAGAGGGAAGGTGAAGAGCAGCATCAGATTTGAGGGCTGGCACCTTCCTTGTGGGAGAACTAGCGGGAGGTTTACTATTTCGGAAACAGGCACTGCCGGGAAGGAAAAAGATAACATGCTACACCTCAGGGAAAGCAGAGATGCCAGTGCTGTTGTGCCTGCGAATAGGCTGCACAGGAAAAGTGAAGACCTGCATCAGCTTTGAGGTCTGGCACCTTGCTTGTGGGAGAACTAGCTGGAGGTTTACTATTTCAGAAACAGGCACTGCCGGGAAGGAAAACGATGACATGCTACACCTCAGGGAAAGCAGAGATGCCAGTGCTGTTGTGCCTGCGAATAGGCTGCACAGGGAAAGTGAAGACCTGCATCAGCTTTGAGGGCTGGCACCTTCCTTGTGGGAGAACTAGCTGGAGGTTTACTATCTCACAAACAGGTTCTGCCGGGAAGGAAAACGATGACAAGCTACACCTCTGGGAAAGCAGAGATGCCAGTGCTGTTCTGCCTGCAAATAGGCTGCACAGGGAAGGTGGAAACCTGCATCAGTTTTGACGGCTAGCACCTTCCTTGTGGGAGAACTAGCTGGAGGTTTACTATTTCAGAAACAGGCAGTGCCGGGAAGGAAAACGATGACATGCTACACCTCTGGGAAAGCAGAGATGCCAGTGCTGTTGTGCCTGCGAATAGGCTGCACAGGGAAGGTGGAAACCTATATCAGCTTTGACGGCTAGCACCTTCATAGTGGGAGAACTGGGCTGATGTTTACTATTTCAGAAACAGGCACTGCCAAGAAGGACAACGATGGCGTGCTACACCTCAGAGAAAGCAGAGATGCCAGTGCTGTTGTGCCTGCGAATAGGCTGCACAGGGAAGGTGAAGACCTGCATCAGATTTGAGGGCTGGCACCTTCCTTGTCGGAGAACTAGCTGGAGGTTTACTATTTCGGAAACAGGCACTGCCGGGAAGGAAAAAGATAACATGCTACACCTCTGGGAAAGCAGAGATGCCAGTGCTGTTGTGCCTGCGAATAGGCTGCACAGGGAAGGTGAAGACCAGCATCAGCTTTGAGGGCTGGCACCTTCCATCTGGGAGAACTGGGCTGATATTTACTATTTCGGATACAGGCACTGCCGGGAAGGAAATAGATAACATGCTACACCTCTGGGAAAGCAGAGATGCCAGTGCCGTTGTGCCTGCGAATAGACTGCACAGGGAAGGTGAAGACCTGCATCAGCTTTGAGAGCTGGCATTTTCCTTCTGGGAGAAGTGGGCTGATGTTTACTATTTCAGAAACAGGCACTGCCGGGAAGGAAATAGATAACATGCTACACCTCTGGGAAAGCAGAGATGCCAGTTCTGTTGTGCCTGCGAATAGGCTGCACAGGGACGGTGAAGACCATCATCAGCTCTGAGACCTGGCATTTTCCTTCTGGAAGAACTGGGCTGATGTTTACTATTTCAGAAACAGACACTGCCGGGAAGGAAAACGATGACATGCTACACCTCTGGGAAAGCAGAGATGCCAGTGCTGTTGTGCCTACGAATACGCTGCAGAGGGAAGGTGAAGAGCAGCCTCAGCTTTGAGGGCTGGCACCTTCCTTGTGGGAGAACTGGGCTGATGTTTACTATTTTGGAAACAGGCACTGCCGGGAAGGAAAACGATGACATGCTACACCTCTGGGAAAGCAGAGATGCCAGTGCTGTTGTGCCTGCGAATAGGCTGCACAGGGACGGTGAACACCAGGATCACCTTTGAGGGCTGGCATTTTCCTTCTGGGAGAAGTGGGCTGATGTTTACTATTTCAGAAACAGGCACTGCCAAGAAGGACAACGATGACGTGCTACACCTCTGGGAAAGCAGAGATGCCAGTGCTGTTGTGCCTGCGAATAGGCTGCACAGGGAAGGTGAAGCCCAGCATCACTTTTGAGGGCTAGCACCTTCCTAGTGGGAGAACTGGGCCGATGTTTACTATTTCAGAAACAGGCACTGCCAAGAAGGAAAACGATGAAATGCTACACCTCTGGGAAAGCAGAGATGCCACGGCTGTTGTGCCTGCGAATAGGCTGCACAGGGAAGGTGAAGTCCAGCATCACTTTTGAGGGCTAGCACCTTCCTAGTGGGAGAACTTGGCCGATGTTTACTATTTCAGAAACAGGCACTGCCAAGAAGGAAAACGATGAAATGCTACACCTCTGGGAAAGCAGAGATGCCAGTGCTGTTGTGCCTGCGAATAGGCTGCAGAGTAAAGGTGAAGACCTGCATCAGCTTTGAGGGCTGACACCTTCCTGGTAAGAGAACTGGGCTGATGTTTACTATTTCAGAAACAGGCACTGTCGGGAAGGACAACGATGACATGATACACCTCAGGGAAAGCAGAGATGCCAGTGCTGTTGTGCCTGCCAATAGGCTGCACAGGGAAGGTGAAGATCTGCATCAGTTTTGAAGGCTAGCACATTCGTTGTGGGAGAAGTAGCTGGAGGTTTACTATTTCAGAAACAGGCACTGCCGGGAAGGAAAAAGATAACATGCTACACCTCAGGGAAAGCAGAGATGCCAGTGCTGTTGTGCCTGGGAATGGGCTGCAGAGGGAAGGTGAAGAGCAGCATCAGCTTTGAGGGCTGGCACCTTCCTTGTGGGAGAACTGGGCTGATGTTTACTATTTCAGAAACAGGCACTGCCGGGAAGGAAAACGATGACATGCTACACCTCAGGGAAAGCAGAGATGCCAGTGCTGTTGTGCCTGCGAATAGGCTGCACAGGGAGGGTGAAGACCAGCATCAGTTTTGAGGGCTGACACCTTCCTGGTGGGAGAACTAGCTCGATGTTTACTATTTCGGAAATATGTTCTGCCGGGAAGAAAAGAGATAACATGCTACACCTCTGGGAAAGCAGAGATGCCAGTGGTGTTGTTCCTGCGAATAGGCTGCACAGGGAAGGTGAAGCCCAGCATCACTTTTGAGGGCTAGCACCTTCGTTGCGGGAGAAGGAGCTGCAGGTTTACTATTTCGGAAACAGGCACTGCCGGGAAGGAAAAAGATAACATGCTACACCTCAGGGAAAGCAGAGATGCCAGTGCTGTTGTGCCTGGGAATAGGCTGCAGAGGAAGGTGAAGACCTGCATCAGCTTTGAGGGCTGGCACCTTCCTTGTGGGAGAACTGGGCTGATGTTTACTATTTCAGAAACAGGCACTGCCGGGAAGGAAAACGATGACATGCTACACATCAGGGAAAGCAGAGATGCCAGTGCTGTTGTGCCTGCGAATAGGCTGCACAGGGAAGGTGAATACCTGCATCAGTTTTGAGGGCTTGCACCTTCCTAGTGGGAGAACTTGGCTGATGTTTACTATTTCGGAAATATGTTCTGCCGGGAAGAAAAGAGATAACATGCTACACCTCTGGGAAAGCAGAGATGCCACTGCTGTTGTTCCTGCGAATAGGCTGCACAGGGAAGGTGAAGCCCAGCATCACTTTTGAGGGCTAGCACCTTCGTTGCGGGAGAAGGAGCTGCAGGTTTACTATTTCGGAAACAGGCACTGCCGGGAAGGAGAAAAATAACATGCTACACCTCAGGGAAAGCAGAGATGCCAGTGCTGTTGTGCCTACGAATAGGCTGCAGAGGGAAGGTGAAGAGCAGCCTCAGCTTTGAGGGCTGGCACCTTCCTTGTGGGAGAACTGGGCTGATGTTTACTATCTGAGAAACAGGTTCTGCCGGGAAGGAAAAAGATAACATGATACACCTCTGGGAAAGCAGAGATGCAAGAGCAGTTGTGCCTGCGAATAGGCTGCGGAGGGAAGGTGAAGACCTGCATCAGCTTTGAGGGCTAGCACCTTCCTAGTGGGAGAACTGGGCTGATGTTTACTATTTCAGAAACAGGCACTGCCGGGAAGGAAAACTATGACATGCTACACCTCTGGGAAAGCAGAGATGCCAGTGCTGTTGTGCCTGCGAATAGGCTGCACAGGGAAGGTGAAACCCAGCATCAGTTTTGAGAGCTGGCATTTTCCTTCTGGGAGAACTGGGCTGATGTTTACTATTTCAGAAACAGTCACTGCCAAGAAGGACAACGATGACGTGCTACACCTCTGGGAAAGCACAGATGCCAGTGCTGTTGTGCCTGCGAATAGGCTGCACAGGGAAGGTGAAGACCTGCATCAGCTTTGAGGGCTGACACATTCCTGGTTGGAGAACTAGCTCGATGTTTACTATTTCGGAAATATGTTCTGCCGGGAAGGAAAACGATGACATGCTACACCTCAGGGAAAGCAGAGATGCCAGTGCTGTTGTGCCTGCGAATAGGCTGCACAGGGAAAGTGAAAACCTGCATCAGTTTTGACGGCTAGCACCTTCCTTGTGGGAGAACTAGCTGGAGGTTTACTATTTCAGAAACAGGCACTGCCGGGAAGGAAAACGATGACATGCTACACCTCAGGGAAAGCAGAGATGCCAGTGCTGTTGTGCCTGCGAATAGGCTGCACAGGGAAAGTGAAGACCTGCATCAGCTTTGAGGGCTGGCACCTTCGATCTGGGAGAACTCGGCTGATCTTTACTATTTCAGAAACAGGCACTGCCGGGAAGGAAAACTGTGACATACTACACCTCTGGGAAAGCAGAGATGCCACTGCTGTTGTGCCTGCGAATAGACTGCACAGGGAAGGTGGAAACCTGCATCAGTTTTGATGGCTAGCACCTTCCTCGTGGGAAAACTGGGCTGATGTTTACTTTTTCAGAAACAGGCACTGCCAAGAAGGACAACGATGACATGCTACACCTCTGGGAAAACAGAGATGCCAGTGCTGTTGTGCCTGCGAATACGCTTCAGAGGGAAGGTGAAGAGCAGCATCAGATTTGAGGGCTGGCACCTTCCTTGTGGGAGAACTAGCTGGAGGTTTACTATTTCGGAAACAGGCACTGCCGGGAAGGAAAAAGATAACATGCTACACCTCAGGGAAAGCAGAGATGCCAGTGCTGTTGTGCCTGCGAATAGGCTGCACAGGAAAAGTGAAGACCTGCATCAGCTTTGAGGTCTGGCACCTTGCTTGTGGGAGAACTAGCTGGAGGTTTACTATTTCAGAAACAGGCACTGCCGGGAAGGAAAACGATGACATGCTACACCTCAGGGAAAGCAGAGATGCCAGTGCTGTTGTGCCTGCGAATAGGCTGCACAGGGAAAG
Source organism: Necrosyrtes monachus (assembly GCA_037953605.1). Lineage (NCBI taxonomy): Eukaryota > Metazoa > Chordata > Aves > Accipitriformes > Accipitridae > Necrosyrtes > Necrosyrtes monachus. The sequence goes on from JAZGTQ010000489.1 coordinate 93,149, forward strand.
TGAAGACCTGCATCAGCTTTGAGGGCTGGCACCTTCCTTGTGGGAGAACTAGCTGGAGGTTTACTATCTCACAAACAGGTTCTGCCGGGAAGGAAAACGATGACAAGCTACACCTCTGGGAAAGCAGAGATGCCAGTGCTGTTCTGCCTGCAAATAGGCTGCACAGGGAAGGTGGAAACCTGCATCAGTTTTGACGGCTAGCACCTTCCTTGTGGGAGAACTAGCTGGAGGTTTACTATTTCAGAAACAGGCAGTGCCGGGAAGGAAAACGATGACATGCTACACCTCTGGGAAAGCAGAGATGCCAGTGCTGTTGTGCCTGCGAATAGGCTGCACAGGGAAGGTGGAAACCTATATCAGCTTTGACGGCTAGCACCTTCATAGTGGGAGAACTGGGCTGATGTTTACTATTTCAGAAACAGGCACTGCCAAGAAGGACAACGATGGCGTGCTACACCTCAGAGAAAGCAGAGATGCCAGTGCTGTTGTGCCTGCGAATAGGCTGCACAGGGAAGGTGAAGACCTGCATCAGATTTGAGGGCTGGCACCTTCCTTGTCGGAGAACTAGCTGGAGGTTTACTATTTCGGAAACAGGCACTGCCGGGAAGGAAAAAGATAACATGCTACACCTCTGGGAAAGCAGAGATGCCAGTGCTGTTGTGCCTGCGAATAGGCTGCACAGGGAAGGTGAAGACCAGCATCAGCTTTGAGGGCTGGCACCTTCCATCTGGGAGAACTGGGCTGATATTTACTATTTCGGATACAGGCACTGCCGGGAAGGAAATAGATAACATGCTACACCTCTGGGAAAGCAGAGATGCCAGTGCCGTTGTGCCTGCGAATAGACTGCACAGGGAAGGTGAAGACCTGCATCAGCTTTGAGAGCTGGCATTTTCCTTCTGGGAGAAGTGGGCTGATGTTTACTATTTCAGAAACAGGCACTGCCGGGAAGGAAATAGATAACATGCTACACCTCTGGGAAAGCAGAGATGCCAGTTCTGTTGTGCCTGCGAATAGGCTGCACAGGGACGGTGAAGACCATCATCAGCTCTGAGACCTGGCATTTTCCTTCTGGAAGAACTGGGCTGATGTTTACTATTTCAGAAACAGACACTGCCGGGAAGGAAAACGATGACATGCTACACCTCTGGGAAAGCAGAGATGCCAGTGCTGTTGTGCCTACGAATACGCTGCAGAGGGAAGGTGAAGAGCAGCCTCAGCTTTGAGGGCTGGCACCTTCCTTGTGGGAGAACTGGGCTGATGTTTACTATTTTGGAAACAGGCACTGCCGGGAAGGAAAACGATGACATGCTACACCTCTGGGAAAGCAGAGATGCCAGTGCTGTTGTGCCTGCGAATAGGCTGCACAGGGACGGTGAACACCAGGATCACCTTTGAGGGCTGGCACCTTCCTAGTGGGAGAACTGGGCTGATGTTTACTATTTCAGAAACAGACACTGCCGGGAAGGAAAATGATGACATGCTACACCTCTGGGAAAGCAGAGATGCCAGTGCTGTTGTGCCTGCGAATAGGCTGCACAGGGAAGGTGAAGACCTGCATCAGCTCTGAGAGCTGGCATTTTCCTTCTGGGAGAAGTGGGCTGATGTTTACTATTTCAGAAACAGGCACTGCCAAGAAGGACAACGATGACGTGCTACACCTCTGGGAAAGCAGAGATGCCAGTGCTGTTGTGCCTGCGAATAGGCTGCACAGGGAAGGTGAAGCCCAGCATCACTTTTGAGGGCTAGCACCTTCCTAGTGGGAGAACTGGGCCGATGTTTACTATTTCAGAAACAGGCACTGCCAAGAAGGAAAACGATGAAATGCTACACCTCTGGGAAAGCAGAGATGCCACGGCTGTTGTGCCTGCGAATAGGCTGCACAGGGAAGGTGAAGTCCAGCATCACTTTTGAGGGCTAGCACCTTCCTAGTGGGAGAACTTGGCCGATGTTTACTATTTCAGAAACAGGCACTGCCAAGAAGGAAAACGATGAAATGCTACACCTCTGGGAAAGCAGAGATGCCAGTGCTGTTGTGCCTGCGAATAGGCTGCAGAGTAAAGGTGAAGACCTGCATCAGCTTTGAGGGCTGACACCTTCCTGGTAAGAGAACTGGGCTGATGTTTACTATTTCAGAAACAGGCACTGTCGGGAAGGACAACGATGACATGATACACCTCAGGGAAAGCAGAGATGCCAGTGCTGTTGTGCCTGCCAATAGGCTGCACAGGGAAGGTGAAGATCTGCATCAGTTTTGAAGGCTAGCACATTCGTTGTGGGAGAAGTAGCTGGAGGTTTACTATTTCAGAAACAGGCACTGCCGGGAAGGAAAAAGATAACATGCTACACCTCAGGGAAAGCAGAGATGCCAGTGCTGTTGTGCCTGCGAATAGGCTGCACAGGGAGGGTGAAGACCAGCATCAGTTTTGAGGGCTGACACCTTCCTGGTGGGAGAACTAGCTCGATGTTTACTATTTCGGAAATATGTTCTGCCGGGAAGAAAAGAGATAACATGCTACACCTCTGGGAAAGCAGAGATGCCAGTGGTGTTGTTCCTGCGAATAGGCTGCACAGGGAAGGTGAAGCCCAGCATCACTTTTGAGGGCTAGCACCTTCGTTGCGGGAGAAGGAGCTGCAGGTTTACTATTTCGGAAACAGGCACTGCCGGGAAGGAAAAAGATAACATGCTACACCTCAGGGAAAGCAGAGATGCCAGTGCTGTTGTGCCTGGGAATAGGCTGCAGAGGAAGGTGAAGACCTGCATCAGCTTTGAGGGCTGGCACCTTCCTTGTGGGAGAACTGGGCTGATGTTTACTATTTCAGAAACAGGCACTGCCGGGAAGGAAAACGATGACATGCTACACATCAGGGAAAGCAGAGATGCCAGTGCTGTTGTGCCTGCGAATAGGCTGCACAGGGAAGGTGAATACCTGCATCAGTTTTGAGGGCTTGCACCTTCCTAGTGGGAGAACTTGGCTGATGTTTACTATTTCGGAAATATGTTCTGCCGGGAAGAAAAGAGATAACATGCTACACCTCTGGGAAAGCAGAGATGCCACTGCTGTTGTTCCTGCGAATAGGCTGCACAGGGAAGGTGAAGCCCAGCATCACTTTTGAGGGCTAGCACCTTCGTTGCGGGAGAAGGAGCTGCAGGTTTACTATTTCGGAAACAGGCACTGCCGGGAAGGAGAAAAATAACATGCTACACCTCAGGGAAAGCAGAGATGCCAGTGCTGTTGTGCCTACGAATAGGCTGCAGAGGGAAGGTGAAGAGCAGCCTCAGCTTTGAGGGCTGGCACCTTCCTTGTGGGAGAACTGGGCTGATGTTTACTATCTGAGAAACAGGTTCTGCCGGGAAGGAAAAAGATAACATGATACACCTCTGGGAAAGCAGAGATGCAAGAGCAGTTGTGCCTGCGAATAGGCTGCGGAGGGAAGGTGAAGACCTGCATCAGCTTTGAGGGCTAGCACCTTCCTAGTGGGAGAACTGGGCTGATGTTTACTATTTCAGAAACAGGCACTGCCGGGAAGGAAAACTATGACATGCTACACCTCTGGGAAAGCAGAGATGCCAGTGCTGTTGTGCCTGCGAATAGGCTGCACAGGGAAGGTGAAACCCAGCATCAGTTTTGAGAGCTGGCATTTTCCTTCTGGGAGAACTGGGCTGATGTTTACTATTTCAGAAACAGTCACTGCCAAGAAGGACAACGATGACGTGCTACACCTCTGGGAAAGCACAGATGCCAGTGCTGTTGTGCCTGCGAATAGGCTGCACAGGGAAGGTGAAGACCTGCATCAGCTTTGAGGGCTGACACATTCCTGGTTGGAGAACTAGCTCGATGTTTACTATTTCGGAAATATGTTCTGCCGGGAAGGAAAACGATAACATGCTACACCTCTGGGAAAGCAGAGATGCCAGTGCTGTTGTGCCTGCGAATAGGCTGCACAGGGAAGGTGAAGACCTGCATCAGCTTTGAGGGCTGGCACCTTCCTTGTGGGAGAACTGGGCTGATGTTTACTATTTCAGAAACAGGCACTGCGGAGAAGGAAAACGATAACATGCAACACCTCTGGGAAAGCAGAGACGCCAGTGCTGTTGTGCCTGCAAATAGGCTGCACAGGGAAGGCGAATACAAGGATCAGCTTTGAGGGCTAGCACCTACCTAGTGGGAGAACTGGGCTGATGTTTACTATTTCAGAAACAGGCACTGCCGGGAAGGAAAACGATGACATGCTACACCTCTGGGAAAGCAGAGATGCCAGTGCTGTTGTGCCTGCGAATAGGCTGCACAGGGAAGGTGAATACAAGAATCAGCTTTGAAAGCTGGCACCTTCCTAGTGGGAGAACTGGGCTGATGTTTACTATTTCAGAAACAGACACTGCCGGGAAGGAAAACGATGACATGGTACACCTCTTGGAAAGCAGAGATGCCAGTGCTTTTGTGCCTGCGAATAGGCTGCACAGGGAAGGTGAAGGCCGGCATCAGCTTTCAGGGCTGGCACATTCCTAGTGGGAGAACTGGGCTGATGTTTACTATTTCAGAAACAGGCACTGCCCGGAAGGAAAACGATGACATGCTACACCTCAGGGAAAGCAGAGATGCCAGTGCTGTTGTGCCTGCAAATAGGCTGCACAGGGAAGGTGGAAACCTGAATCAGTTTTGAGGGCTAGCACCTTCCTAGTGGGAGAACTGGGCTGATGTTTACTATCTGAGATACAGGTTCTGTCGGGAATGAAAAAGATAACATGCTACACCTCTGGGAAAGCAGATATGCAAGAGCAGTTGTGCCTGCGAATAGGCTGCAGAGTAAAGGTGAAGACCTGCATCAGCTTTGAGGGCTGGCGCCTTCGATCTGGGAGAACTCGGCTGATCTTTACTATTTCAGAAACAGGCACTGCCGGGAAGGAAAACTGTGACATACTACACCTCTGGGAAAGCAGAGATGCCAGTGCTGTTGTGCCTGCGAATAGACTGCACAGGGAAGGTGAAAACCTGCATCAGTTTTGATGGCTAGCACCTTCCTCGTGGGAAAACTGGGCTGATGTTTAGTATTTCAGAAACAGGCACTGCCGGGAAGGAAAACGATGACATACCACACCTCTGTGAAAGCAGAGATGCCAGTGCTGTTGCGCCTGCGAATAGGCTGCACAGGGAAGGTGAAGAGCAGCATCAGATTTGAGGGCTGGCACCTTCCTTGTGGGAGAAGTAGCTGGAGGTTTACTATTTCCGAAACAGGCACTGCCGGGAAGGAAAACGATGACATGCTGCAACTCAGGGAAAGCAGAGATGCCAGTGCTGTTGTGCCTGCGAATAGGCTGCACAGGGAAAGTGAAGACCTGCATCAGCTTTGAGGGCTGGCACCTTCGATCTGGGAGAACTCGGCTGATCTTTACTATTTCAGAAACAGGCACTGCCGGGAAGGAAAACTGTGACATACTACACCTCTGGGAAAGCAGAGATGCCACTGCTGTTGTGCCTGCGAATAGACTGCACAGGGAAGGTGGAAACCTGCATCAGTTTTGATGGCTAGCACCTTCCTCGTGGGAAAACTGGGCTGATGTTTACTATTTCAGAAACAGGCACTGCCAAGAAGGACAACGATGACATGCTACACCTCTGGGAAAACAGAGATGCCAGTGCTGTTGTGCCTGCGAATACGCTTCAGAGGGAAGGTGAAGAGCAGCATCAGATTTGAGGGCTGGCACCTTCCTTGTGGGAGAACTAGCTGGAGGTTTACTATTTCGGAAACAGGCACTGCCGGGAAGGAAAAAGATAACATGCTACACCTCAGGGAAAGCAGAGATGCCAGTGCTGTTGTGCCTGCGAATAGGCTGCACAGGAAAAGTGAAGACCTGCATCAGCTTTGAGGTCTGGCACCTTCCTTGTGGGAGAACTAGCTGGAGGTTTACTATCTCAGAAACAGGTTCTGCCGGGAAGGAAAACGATGACATGCTACACCTCTGGGAAAGCAGAGATGCCAGTGGTGTTGTGCCTGCGAATAGGCTGCACAGGGAAGGTGAAGAGCAGCCTTAGCTTTGAGGGCTGGCACGTTCGATCTGGGAGAACTGGGCTGATGTTTACTATTTCGGAAACAGGCACTGCCGGGAAGGAAAACGATGACGTGCTACACCTCTGGGAAAGCAGAGATGCCAGTGCTGTTGTGCCTGCGAATAGGCTGCACAGGGAAGGTGAAGACCTGCATCAGCTTTGAGGGCTGGCACCTTCCTTGTGGGAGAACTGGGCTGATGTTTACTATTTCAGAAACAGGCACTGCCGGGAAGGAAAACGATGACGTGCTACACCTTAGGGAAAGCAGAGATGCCAGTGCTGTTGTGCCTGCGAATAGGCTGCACAGGGAAGGTGAAAACCTGCATCAGTTTTGACGGCTAGCACCTTCCTTGTGGGAGAACTAGCTGGAGGTTTACTATTTCAGAAACAGGCACTGCCGGGAAGGAAAACGATGACATGCTACACCTCAGGGAAAGCAGAGATGCCAGTGCTGTTGTGCCTGCGAATAGGCTGCACAGGGAAAGTGAAGACCTGCATCAGCTTTGAGGGCTGGCACCTTCGATCTGGGAGAACTCGGCTGATCTTTACTATTTCAGAAACAGGCACTGCCGGGAAGGAAAACTGTGACATACTACACCTCTGGGAAAGCAGAGATGCCACTGCTGTTGTGCCTGCGAATAGACTGCACAGGGAAGGTGGAAACCTGCATCAGTTTTGATGGCTAGCACCTTCCTCGTGGGAAAACTGGGCTGATGTTTACTTTTTCAGAAACAGGCACTGCCAAGAAGGACAACGATGACATGCTACACCTCTGGGAAAACAGAGATGCCAGTGCTGTTGTGCCTGCGAATACGCTTCAGAGGGAAGGTGAAGAGCAGCATCAGATTTGAGGGCTGGCACCTTCCTTGTGGGAGAACTAGCGGGAGGTTTACTATTTCGGAAACAGGCACTGCCGGGAAGGAAAAAGATAACATGCTACACCTCAGGGAAAGCAGAGATGCCAGTGCTGTTGTGCCTGCGAATAGGCTGCACAGGAAAAGTGAAGACCTGCATCAGCTTTGAGGTCTGGCACCTTGCTTGTGGGAGAACTAGCTGGAGGTTTACTATTTCAGAAACAGGCACTGCCGGGAAGGAAAACGATGACATGCTACACCTCAGGGAAAGCAGAGATGCCAGTGCTGTTGTGCCTGCGAATAGGCTGCACAGGGAAAGTGAAGACCTGCATCAGCTTTGAGGGCTGGCACCTTCCTTGTGGGAGAACTAGCTGGAGGTTTACTATCTCACAAACAGGTTCTGCCGGGAAGGAAAACGATGACAAGCTACACCTCTGGGAAAGCAGAGATGCCAGTGCTGTTCTGCCTGCAAATAGGCTGCACAGGGAAGGTGGAAACCTGCATCAGTTTTGACGGCTAGCACCTTCCTTGTGGGAGAACTAGCTGGAGGTTTACTATTTCAGAAACAGGCAGTGCCGGGAAGGAAAACGATGACATGCTACACCTCTGGGAAAGCAGAGATGCCAGTGCTGTTGTGCCTGCGAATAGGCTGCACAGGGAAGGTGGAAACCTATATCAGCTTTGACGGCTAGCACCTTCATAGTGGGAGAACTGGGCTGATGTTTACTATTTCAGAAACAGGCACTGCCAAGAAGGACAACGATGGCGTGCTACACCTCAGAGAAAGCAGAGATGCCAGTGCTGTTGTGCCTGCGAATAGGCTGCACAGGGAAGGTGAAGACCTGCATCAGATTTGAGGGCTGGCACCTTCCTTGTCGGAGAACTAGCTGGAGGTTTACTATTTCGGAAACAGGCACTGCCGGGAAGGAAAAAGATAACATGCTACACCTCTGGGAAAGCAGAGATGCCAGTGCTGTTGTGCCTGCGAATAGGCTGCACAGGGAAGGTGAAGACCAGCATCAGCTTTGAGGGCTGGCACCTTCCATCTGGGAGAACTGGGCTGATATTTACTATTTCGGATACAGGCACTGCCGGGAAGGAAATAGATAACATGCTACACCTCTGGGAAAGCAGAGATGCCAGTGCCGTTGTGCCTGCGAATAGACTGCACAGGGAAGGTGAAGACCTGCATCAGCTTTGAGAGCTGGCATTTTCCTTCTGGGAGAAGTGGGCTGATGTTTACTATTTCAGAAACAGGCACTGCCGGGAAGGAAATAGATAACATGCTACACCTCTGGGAAAGCAGAGATGCCAGTTCTGTTGTGCCTACGAATACGCTGCAGAGGGAAGGTGAAGAGCAGCCTCAGCTTTGAGGGCTGGCACCTTCCTTGTGGGAGAACTGGGCTGATGTTTACTATTTTGGAAACAGGCACTGCCGGGAAGGAAAACGATGACATGCTACACCTCTGGGAAAGCAGAGATGCCAGTGCTGTTGTGCCTGCGAATAGGCTGCACAGGGACGGTGAACACCAGGATCACCTTTGAGGGCTGGCATTTTCCTTCTGGGAGAAGTGGGCTGATGTTTACTATTTCAGAAACAGGCACTGCCAAGAAGGACAACGATGACGTGCTACACCTCTGGGAAAGCAGAGATGCCAGTGCTGTTGTGCCTGCGAATAGGCTGCACAGGGAAGGTGAAGCCCAGCATCACTTTTGAGGGCTAGCACCTTCCTAGTGGGAGAACTGGGCCGATGTTTACTATTTCAGAAACAGGCACTGCCAAGAAGGAAAACGATGAAATGCTACACCTCTGGGAAAGCAGAGATGCCACGGCTGTTGTGCCTGCGAATAGGCTGCACAGGGAAGGTGAAGTCCAGCATCACTTTTGAGGGCTAGCACCTTCCTAGTGGGAGAACTTGGCCGATGTTTACTATTTCAGAAACAGGCACTGCCAAGAAGGAAAACGATGAAATGCTACACCTCTGGGAAAGCAGAGATGCCAGTGCTGTTGTGCCTGCGAATAGGCTGCAGAGTAAAGGTGAAGACCTGCATCAGCTTTGAGGGCTGACACCTTCCTGGTAAGAGAACTGGGCTGATGTTTACTATTTCAGAAACAGGCACTGTCGGGAAGGACAACGATGACATGATACACCTCAGGGAAAGCAGAGATGCCAGTGCTGTTGTGCCTGCCAATAGGCTGCACAGGGAAGGTGAAGATCTGCATCAGTTTTGAAGGCTAGCACATTCGTTGTGGGAGAAGTAGCTGGAGGTTTACTATTTCAGAAACAGGCACTGCCGGGAAGGAAAAAGATAACATGCTACACCTCAGGGAAAGCAGAGATGCCAGTGCTGTTGTGCCTGGGAATGGGCTGCAGAGGGAAGGTGAAGAGCAGCATCAGCTTTGAGGGCTGGCACCTTCCTTGTGGGAGAACTGGGCTGATGTTTACTATTTCAGAAACAGGCACTGCCGGGAAGGAAAACGATGACATGCTACACCTCAGGGAAAGCAGAGATGCCAGTGCTGTTGTGCCTGCGAATAGGCTGCACAGGGAGGGTGAAGACCAGCATCAGTTTTGAGGGCTGACACCTTCCTGGTGGGAGAACTAGCTCGATGTTTACTATTTCGGAAATATGTTCTGCCGGGAAGAAAAGAGATAACATGCTACACCTCTGGGAAAGCAGAGATGCCAGTGGTGTTGTTCCTGCGAATAGGCTGCACAGGGAAGGTGAAGCCCAGCATCACTTTTGAGGGCTAGCACCTTCGTTGCGGGAGAAGGAGCTGCAGGTTTACTATTTCGGAAACAGGCACTGCCGGGAAGGAAAAAGATAACATGCTACACCTCAGGGAAAGCAGAGATGCCAGTGCTGTTGTGCCTGGGAATAGGCTGCAGAGGAAGGTGAAGACCTGCATCAGCTTTGAGGGCTGGCACCTTCCTTGTGGGAGAACTGGGCTGATGTTTACTATTTCAGAAACAGGCACTGCCGGGAAGGAAAACGATGACATGCTACACATCAGGGAAAGCAGAGATGCCAGTGCTGTTGTGCCTGCGAATAGGCTGCACAGGGAAGGTGAATACCTGCATCAGTTTTGAGGGCTTGCACCTTCCTAGTGGGAGAACTTGGCTGATGTTTACTATTTCGGAAATATGTTCTGCCGGGAAGAAAAGAGATAACATGCTACACCTCTGGGAAAGCAGAGATGCCACTGCTGTTGTTCCTGCGAATAGGCTGCACAGGGAAGGTGAAGCCCAGCATCACTTTTGAGGGCTAGCACCTTCGTTGCGGGAGAAGGAGCTGCAGGTTTACTATTTCGGAAACAGGCACTGCCGGGAAGGAGAAAAATAACATGCTACACCTCAGGGAAAGCAGAGATGCCAGTGCTGTTGTGCCTACGAATAGGCTGCAGAGGGAAGGTGAAGAGCAGCCTCAGCTTTGAGGGCTGGCACCTTCCTTGTGGGAGAACTGGGCTGATGTTTACTATCTGAGAAACAGGTTCTGCCGGGAAGGAAAAAGATAACATGATACACCTCTGGGAAAGCAGAGATGCAAGAGCAGTTGTGCCTGCGAATAGGCTGCGGAGGGAAGGTGAAGACCTGCATCAGCTTTGAGGGCTAGCACCTTCCTAGTGGGAGAACTGGGCTGATGTTTACTATTTCAGAAACAGGCACTGCCGGGAAGGAAAACTATGACATGCTACACCTCTGGGAAAGCAGAGATGCCAGTGCTGTTGTGCCTGCGAATAGGCTGCACAGGGAAGGTGAAACCCAGCATCAGTTTTGAGAGCTGGCATTTTCCTTCTGGGAGAACTGGGCTGATGTTTACTATTTCAGAAACAGTCACTGCCAAGAAGGACAACGATGACGTGCTACACCTCTGGGAAAGCACAGATGCCAGTGCTGTTGTGCCTGCGAATAGGCTGCACAGGGAAGGTGAAGACCTGCATCAGCTTTGAGGGCTGACACATTCCTGGTTGGAGAACTAGCTCGATGTTTACTATTTCGGAAATATGTTCTGCCGGGAAGGAAAACGATGACATGCTACACCTCAGGGAAAGCAGAGATGCCAGTGCTGTTGTGCCTGCGAATAGGCTGCACAGGGAAAGTGAAAACCTGCATCAGTTTTGACGGCTAGCACCTTCCTTGTGGGAGAACTAGCTGGAGGTTTACTATTTCAGAAACAGGCACTGCCGGGAAGGAAAACGATGACATGCTACACCTCAGGGAAAGCAGAGATGCCAGTGCTGTTGTGCCTGCGAATAGGCTGCACAGGGAAAGTGAAGACCTGCATCAGCTTTGAGGGCTGGCACCTTCGATCTGGGAGAACTCGGCTGATCTTTACTATTTCAGAAACAGGCACTGCCGGGAAGGAAAACTGTGACATACTACACCTCTGGGAAAGCAGAGATGCCACTGCTGTTGTGCCTGCGAATAGACTGCACAGGGAAGGTGGAAACCTGCATCAGTTTTGATGGCTAGCACCTTCCTCGTGGGAAAACTGGGCTGATGTTTACTTTTTCAGAAACAGGCACTGCCAAGAAGGACAACGATGACATGCTACACCTCTGGGAAAACAGAGATGCCAGTGCTGTTGTGCCTGCGAATACGCTTCAGAGGGAAGGTGAAGAGCAGCATCAGATTTGAGGGCTGGCACCTTCCTTGTGGGAGAACTAGCTGGAGGTTTACTATTTCGGAAACAGGCACTGCCGGGAAGGAAAAAGATAACATGCTACACCTCAGGGAAAGCAGAGATGCCAGTGCTGTTGTGCCTGCGAATAGGCTGCACAGGAAAAGTGAAGACCTGCATCAGCTTTGAGGTCTGGCACCTTGCTTGTGGGAGAACTAGCTGGAGGTTTACTATTTCAGAAACAGGCACTGCCGGGAAGGAAAACGATGACATGCTACACCTCAGGGAAAGCAGAGATGCCAGTGCTGTTGTGCCTGCGAATAGGCTGCACAGGGAAAGTGAAGACCTGCATCAGCTTTGAGGGCTGGCACCTTCCTTGTGGGAGAACTAGCTGGAGGTTTACTATCTCACAAACAGGTTCTGCCGGGAAGGAAAACGATGACAAGCTACACCTCTGGGAAAGCAGAGATGCCAGTGCTGTTCTGCCTGCAAATAGGCTGCACAGGGAAGGTGGAAACCTGCATCAGTTTTGACGGCTAGCACCTTCCTTGTGGGAGAACTAGCTGGAGGTTTACTATTTCAGAAACAGGCAGTGCCGGGAAGGAAAACGATGACATGCTACACCTCTGGGAAAGCAGAGATGCCAGTGCTGTTGTGCCTGCGAATAGGCTGCACAGGGAAGGTGGAAACCTATATCAGCTTTGACGGCTAGCACCTTCATAGTGGGAGAACTGGGCTGATGTTTACTATTTCAGAAACAGGCACTGCCAAGAAGGACAACGATGGCGTGCTACACCTCAGAGAAAGCAGAGATGCCAGTGCTGTTGTGCCTGCGAATAGGCTGCACAGGGAAGGTGAAGACCTGCATCAGATTTGAGGGCTGGCACCTTCCTTGTCGGAGAACTAGCTGGAGGTTTACTATTTCGGAAACAGGCACTGCCGGGAAGGAAAAAGATAACATGCTACACCTCTGGGAAAGCAGAGATGCCAGTGCTGTTGTGCCTGCGAATAGGCTGCACAGGGAAGGTGAAGACCAGCATCAGCTTTGAGGGCTGGCACCTTCCATCTGGGAGAACTGGGCTGATATTTACTATTTCGGATACAGGCACTGCCGGGAAGGAAATAGATAACATGCTACACCTCTGGGAAAGCAGAGATGCCAGTGCCGTTGTGCCTGCGAATAGACTGCACAGGGAAGGTGAAGACCTGCATCAGCTTTGAGAGCTGGCATTTTCCTTCTGGGAGAAGTGGGCTGATGTTTACTATTTCAGAAACAGGCACTGCCGGGAAGGAAATAGATAACATGCTACACCTCTGGGAAAGCAGAGATGCCAGTTCTGTTGTGCCTGCGAATAGGCTGCACAGGGACGGTGAAGACCATCATCAGCTCTGAGACCTGGCATTTTCCTTCTGGAAGAACTGGGCTGATGTTTACTATTTCAGAAACAGACACTGCCGGGAAGGAAAACGATGACATGCTACACCTCTGGGAAAGCAGAGATGCCAGTGCTGTTGTGCCTACGAATACGCTGCAGAGGGAAGGTGAAGAGCAGCCTCAGCTTTGAGGGCTGGCACCTTCCTTGTGGGAGAACTGGGCTGATGTTTACTATTTTGGAAACAGGCACTGCCGGGAAGGAAAACGATGACATGCTACACCTCTGGGAAAGCAGAGATGCCAGTGCTGTTGTGCCTGCGAATAGGCTGCACAGGGACGGTGAACACCAGGATCACCTTTGAGGGCTGGCACCTTCCTAGTGGGAGAACTGGGCTGATGTTTACTATTTCAGAAACAGACACTGCCGGGAAGGAAAATGATGACATGCTACACCTCTGGGAAAGCAGAGATGCCAGTGCTGTTGTGCCTGCGAATAGGCTGCACAGGGAAGGTGAAGACCTGCATCAGCTCTGAGAGCTGGCATTTTCCTTCTGGGAGAAGTGGGCTGATGTTTACTATTTCAGAAACAGGCACTGCCAAGAAGGACAACGATGACGTGCTACACCTCTGGGAAAGCAGAGATGCCAGTGCTGTTGTGCCTGCGAATAGGCTGCACAGGGAAGGTGAAGCCCAGCATCACTTTTGAGGGCTAGCACCTTCCTAGTGGGAGAACTGGGCCGATGTTTACTATTTCAGAAACAGGCACTGCCAAGAAGGAAAACGATGAAATGCTACACCTCTGGGAAAGCAGAGATGCCACGGCTGTTGTGCCTGCGAATAGGCTGCACAGGGAAGGTGAAGTCCAGCATCACTTTTGAGGGCTAGCACCTTCCTAGTGGGAGAACTTGGCCGATGTTTACTATTTCAGAAACAGGCACTGCCAAGAAGGAAAACGATGAAATGCTACACCTCTGGGAAAGCAGAGATGCCAGTGCTGTTGTGCCTGCGAATAGGCTGCAGAGTAAAGGTGAAGACCTGCATCAGCTTTGAGGGCTGACACCTTCCTGGTAAGAGAACTGGGCTGATGTTTACTATTTCAGAAACAGGCACTGTCGGGAAGGACAACGATGACATGATACACCTCAGGGAAAGCAGAGATGCCAGTGCTGTTGTGCCTGCCAATAGGCTGCACAGGGAAGGTGAAGATCTGCATCAGTTTTGAAGGCTAGCACATTCGTTGTGGGAGAAGTAGCTGGAGGTTTACTATTTCAGAAACAGGCACTGCCGGGAAGGAAAAAGATAACATGCTACACCTCAGGGAAAGCAGAGATGCCAGTGCTGTTGTGCCTGGGAATGGGCTGCAGAGGGAAGGTGAAGACCTGCATCAGCTTTGAGGGCTGGCACCTTCCTTGTGGGAGAACTGGGCTGATGTTTACTATTTCAGAAACAGGCACTGCCGGGAAGGAAAACGATGACATGCTACACCTCAGGGAAAGCAGAGATGCCAGTGCTGTTGTGCCTGCGAATAGGCTGCACAGGGAGGGTGAAGACCAGCATCAGTTTTGAGGGCTGACACCTTCCTGGTGGGAGAACTAGCTCGATGTTTACTATTTCGGAAATATGTTCTGCCGGGAAGAAAAGAGATAACATGCTACACCTCTGGGAAAGCAGAGATGCCAGTGGTGTTGTTCCTGCGAATAGGCTGCACAGGGAAGGTGAAGCCCAGCATCACTTTTGAGGGCTAGCACCTTCGTTGCGGGAGAAGGAGCTGCAGGTTTACTATTTCGGAAACAGGCACTGCCGGGAAGGAAAAAGATAACATGCTACACCTCAGGGAAAGCAGAGATGCCAGTGCTGTTGTGCCTGGGAATAGGCTGCAGAGGAAGGTGAAGACCTGCATCAGCTTTGAGGGCTGGCACCTTCCTTGTGGGAGAACTGGGCTGATGTTTACTATTTCAGAAACAGGCACTGCCGGGAAGGAAAACGATGACATGCTACACATCAGGGAAAGCAGAGATGCCAGTGCTGTTGTGCCTGCGAATAGGCTGCACAGGGAAGGTGAATACCTGCATCAGTTTTGAGGGCTTGCACCTTCCTAGTGGGAGAACTTGGCTGATGTTTACTATTTCGGAAATATGTTCTGCCGGGAAGAAAAGAGATAACATGCTACACCTCTGGGAAAGCAGAGATGCCACTGCTGTTGTTCCTGCGAATAGGCTGCACAGGGAAGGTGAAGCCCAGCATCACTTTTGAGGGCTAGCACCTTCGTTGCGGGAGAAGGAGCTGCAGGTTTACTATTTCGGAAACAGGCACTGCCGGGAAGGAGAAAAATAACATGCTACACCTCAGGGAAAGCAGAGATGCCAGTGCTGTTGTGCCTACGAATAGGCTGCAGAGGGAAGGTGAAGAGCAGCCTCAGCTTTGAGGGCTGGCACCTTCCTTGTGGGAGAACTGGGCTGATGTTTACTATCTGAGAAACAGGTTCTGCCGGGAAGGAAAAAGATAACATGATACACCTCTGGGAAAGCAGAGATGCAAGAGCAGTTGTGCCTGCGAATAGGCTGCGGAGGGAAGGTGAAGACCTGCATCAGCTTTGAGGGCTAGCACCTTCCTAGTGGGAGAACTGGGCTGATGTTTACTATTTCAGAAACAGGCACTGCCGGGAAGGAAAACTATGACATGCTACACCTCTGGGAAAGCAGAGATGCCAGTGCTGTTGTGCCTGCGAATAGGCTGCACAGGGAAGGTGAAACCCAGCATCAGTTTTGAGAGCTGGCATTTTCCTTCTGGGAGAACTGGGCTGATGTTTACTATTTCAGAAACAGTCACTGCCAAGAAGGACAACGATGACGTGCTACACCTCTGGGAAAGCACAGATGCCAGTGCTGTTGTGCCTGCGAATAGGCTGCACAGGGAAGGTGAAGACCTGCATCAGCTTTGAGGGCTGACACATTCCTGGTTGGAGAACTAGCTCGATGTTTACTATTTCGGAAATATGTTCTGCCGGGAAGGAAAACGATAACATGCTACACCTCTGGGAAAGCAGAGATGCCAGTGCTGTTGTGCCTGCGAATAGGCTGCACAGGGAAGGTGAAGACCTGCATCAGCTTTGAGGGCTGGCACCTTCCTTGTGGGAGAACTGGGCTGATGTTTACTATTTCAGAAACAGGCACTGCGGAGAAGGAAAACGATAACATGCAACACCTCTGGGAAAGCAGAGACGCCAGTGCTGTTGTGCCTGCAAATAGGCTGCACAGGGAAGGCGAATACAAGGATCAGCTTTGAGGGCTAGCACCTACCTAGTGGGAGAACTGGGCTGATGTTTACTATTTCAGAAACAGGCACTGCCGGGAAGGAAAACGATGACATGCTACACCTCTGGGAAAGCAGAGATGCCAGTGCTGTTGTGCCTGCGAATAGGCTGCACAGGGAAGGTGAATACAAGAATCAGCTTTGAAAGCTGGCACCTTCCTAGTGGGAGAACTGGGCTGATGTTTACTATTTCAGAAACAGACACTGCCGGGAAGGAAAACGATGACATGGTACACCTCTTGGAAAGCAGAGATGCCAGTGCTTTTGTGCCTGCGAATAGGCTGCACAGGGAAGGTGAAGGCCGGCATCAGCTTTCAGGGCTGGCACATTCCTAGTGGGAGAACTGGGCTGATGTTTACTATTTCAGAAACAGGCACTGCCCGGAAGGAAAACGATGACATGGTATACCTCTGGGAAAGCAGAGATGCCAGTGCTGTTGTGCCTGCGAATAGCTGGACAGGGAAGGTGAAGACCAGCATCAGCTTTGAGGGCTAGCACCTTCATGTGGGAGAACTGGGGTGATGTTTACTCTTTCAGAAACAGGCACTGCCGGGAAGGAAAACGATAACATGCTACACCTCTGGGAAAGCAAAGATGCCAGTGCTGTTGTGCCTGCGAATAGGCTGCAGAGGGAAGGTGAAGACCAGCATCAGCTTTGAGGGCTAGCACATTCCTATTAGGAGAACTGGGCTGATGTTTACTATTTGAGAAACAGGCACTGCCCGGAAGGAAAACGATGACATGGTACACCTCTTGGAAAGCAGAGATGCCAGTGCTTTTGTGCCTGCGAATAGGCTGCACAGGGAAGGTGAAGGCCGGCATCAGCTTTGAGGGCTGGCACATTCCTTGTGGGAGAACTGGGCTGATGTTTACTATTTCAGAAACACGCACTGCCGGGAAGGAAAACGATGACATGCTGCACCTCTGGGAAAGCAGAGATGCCAGTGCTGTTGTGCCTGCGAATAGGCTGCACAGGGAAGGTGAAGACCAGCATCAGCTTTGAGGGCTGGCACCTTCCTAGTGGTAGAACTGGGCTGATGTTTACTATTTCAGAAACAGGAACTGCCCGGAAGGAAAACGATGACATGGTATACCTCTGGGAAAGCAGAGATGCCAGTGCAGTTGTGCCTGCGAATAGGCTTCAGAGGGAAGGTGAAGACCAGCATCAGCTTTGAGGGCTAGCACCTTTTTTGTGGGAGATCTGGTCCGATGTTTACTATCTCAGAAGCAGACACTGCCGGGAAGGAAAAAGATAACATGCTACACCTCTGGGAAAGCAGAGATGCCAGTGCTGTTGTGCCTGCGAATAGGCTGCACAGGGACGGTGAATACAGTATCAGTTTTGAGGGCTTGCACCTTCCTAGTGGGAGAACTGGGCTGATGTTTACTATTTCAGAAACAGGCAGTGCCAGGAAGGAAAACGATGACATGCTACACCTCTGGGAAAGCTGAGATGCCAGTGCTGTTGTGCCTGCGAATAGGCTTCAGAGGGAAGGTGAAGACCTGCATCAGCTTTGATGGCTGGCACCTTCCTAGTGGGAGAACTGGGCTGATGTTTACTATCTCAGAAACAGAGACTGCCGGGAAGGAAAACGATGATATGCTACACCTCTGGGAAAGCAGAGATGCCGGTGCTGTTGTGCCTGCAAATAGGCTGCACAGGGAAGGTGAAAAACCTGTATCTGTTTTGAGGGCTAGCACCTACCTAGTGGGAGAACTGGGCTGATGTTTACTATTTCAGAAACAGGCACTGCCGGGAAGGAAAACGATGATATGCTACACCTCTGGGAAAGCAGAGATGCCGGTGCTGTTGTGCCTGCAAATAGGCTGCACAGGGAAGGTGAAAAACCTGTATCTGTTTTGAGGGCTAGCACCTACCTAGTGGGAGAACTGGGCTGATGTTTACTATTTCAGAAACAGGCACTGCCGGGAAGGAAAACGATAACACGCTACACATCTGCGAAAGCAGAGATGCCAGTGCTGTTGTGCCTGCGAATAAGCTGCAGAGGGAAGGTGAAGGCCGGCATCAGCTTTGAGGGCTGGCACCTTTTTTGTGGGAGATCTGGTCCGATGTTTACTATCTCAGAAACAGGTTCTGCCGGGAAGGAAAAAGATAACATGCTACACCTCTGGGAAAGCAGAGATGCCAGTGGTGTTGTGCCTGCAAATAGGCTGCACAGGGAAGGTGAAAAAGCTGTATCAGTTTTGAGGGCTAGCACCTACCTAGTGGGAGAACTGGGCTGATGTTTACTCTTTCAGAAACAGGCAGTGCCGGGAAGGAAAACGATGACATGCTACACCTCTGGGAAAGCAGAGATGCCAGTGCTGTTGTGCCTGCGAATAGGCTGCTGAGGGAAGATGAAGACTAGGATCAGCTTTGAGGGCTGGCACCTTCCTAGTGGGAGAACTGGGCTGATGTTTACTATTTCGGAAACAGACACTGCCGGGAAGGAAAACGATGACATGCTGCACCTCTGGGAAAGCAGAGATGCCAGTGCTGTTGTGCCTGCGAATAGGCTGCACAGGGGAGGTTAAAACCTACATCAGCTTTGAGGGTTGGCACATTCCTATTAGGAGAACTGGGCTGATGTTTACTATTTCAGAAACAGGCACTGCCGGGAAGGAAAACGATGACATGCTGCACCTCTGGGAAAGCAGAGATGCCAGTGCTGTTGTGCCTGCGAATAGGCTGCACAGGGAAGGTGAAGACCAGCATCAGCTTTGAGGGCTGGCACCTTCCTAGTGGGAGAATTGGGCTGATGTTTACTATTTCAGAAACAGGCACTGCCCGGAAGGAAAACGATGACATGCTACACATCTCGGAAAGCAGAGATGCCAGTGCTGTTGTGCCTGCGAATAGGCTGCAGAGGGAAGGTGAAAAACCTGTATCAGTTTTGAGGGCTAGCACCTTCCTAGTGGGAGAACTGGGCTGATGTTTACTATTTCAGAAACAGGCACTGTCGGGAAGGAAAATGATGACATGCTACACCTCTGGGAAAGCAGAGATGCCAGTGCTGTTGTGCCTGCGAATAGGCTGCAGAGGGAAGGTGAATACAAGGATCAGCTTTGATGGCTAGCACCTTCCTAGTGGGAGTACTGGGCTGATGTTTACTATTTCAGAAACAGACACTGCCGGGAAGGAAAACGATGACATGCTGCACCTCTGGGAAAGCAGAGATGCCAGTGCTGTTGTGCCTGCGAATAGGCTGCATAGGGAAGGTGAAAAACCTGTATCAGTTTTGAGGGCTAGCACCTACCTAGTGGGAGAACTGGGCTGATGTTTACTATTTCAGAAACAGGCACTGCCGGGAAGGAAAACGATGACATGCTACACCTCTGGGAAAGCTGAGATGCCAGTGCTGTTGTGCCTGCGAATAGGCTGCACAGGGACGGTGAATACAAGGATCAGCTTTGAGGGCTTGCACATTCCTAGTGGGAGAAGTGGGCTGATGTTTACTATTTCAGAAACAGGCACTGCCGGGAAGGAAAACGATAACATGCTACACCTCTGGGAAAGCAGAGATGCCAGTGCTGTTGTGCCTGCGAATAGGCTGCAGAGGGAAGGTGAAGACCTGCATCAGCTTTGAGGGCTGGCACCTTCCTAGTGGGAGAACTAGCTGGAGGTTCACTATTTCGGAAACAGGCACTGCCGGGAAGGAACACGATGACATGCTACACCTCTGGGAAAGCAGAGATGCCAGTGCTGTTGTGCCTGCGAATAGGCTGCAGAGGGAAGGTGAAGACCTGCATCAGCTTTGAGGGCTGGCACCTTCCTTGTGGGAGAACTGGGCTGATGTTTACTATTTCAGAAACAGGCACTGCCGGGAAGGAAAACGATGACATGCTGCACCTCTGGGAAAGCAGAGATGCCAGTGCTGTTGTGCCTGCGAATAGGCTGCACAGGGAAGGTGAAAAAGCTGTATCAGTTTTGAGGGCTAGCACCTACCTAGTGGGAGAACTGGGCTGATGTTTACTCTTTCAGAAACAGGCAGTGCCGGGAAGGAAAACGATGACATGCTACACCTCTGGGAAAGCAGAGATGCCAGTGCTGTTGTGCCTGCGAATAGGCTGCACAGGGAAGTTGAAAAACCTATATCAGTTTTGAGGGCTAGCACCTACCTAGTGGGAGAACTGGGCTGATGTTTACTATTTCAGAAACAGGCAGTGCCAGGAAGGAAAACGATGACATGCTACACCTCTGGGAAAGCTGAGATGCCAGTGCTGTTGTGCCTGCGAATAGGATTCAGAGGGAAGGTGAAGACCTGCATCAGCTTTGAGGGCTGGTACCTTTTTTGTGGGAGAACTGGTCCAATGTTTACTATCTCAGAAACAGGTTCTGCCGGGAAGGAAGAAGATAACATGCTACACCTCTGGGAAAGCAGAGATGCCAGTGCTGTTGTGCCTGCGAATAGGCTTCAGAGGGAAGGTGAAGACCAGCATCAGCTTTGAGGGCTGGCACCTTCCTTGTGGGAGAACTAGCTAGAGGTTTACTATTTCGGAAACAGGCACTGCCGGGAAGGAAAAAGATAACATGCTACACCTCTGGGAAAGCAGAGATGCCAGTGCTGTTGTGCCTGTAAATAGGCTGCAGAGGGAAGCTGAAGACTTGCATCAGCTTTGAGGGCTGGCACCTTCCTTGTGGGAGAAGTAGCTAGAGGTTTACTATTTCGGAAACAGGCACTGCCGGGAAGGAAAACGATGACATGCTACACCTCTGGGAAAGCAGAGATGCCGGTGCTGTTGTGCCTGCAAATAGGCTGCAGAGGGAAGGTGAAAAACCTGTATCAGTTTTGAGGGCTAGCACCTACCTAGTGGGAGAACTGGGCTGATGTTTACTATTTCAGAAACAGGCACTGCCGGGAAGGAAAACGATGATATGCTACACCTCTGGGAAAGCTGAGATGCCAGTGCTGTTGTGCCTGCGAATAGGCTGCACAGGGAAGGTGAATACAAGGATCAGCTTTGAGGGCTTGCACATTCCTAGTGGGAGAAGTGGGCTGATGTTTACTATCTCAGAAACAGAGACTGCCGGGAAGGAAAACGATGACATGCTACACCTCTGGGAAAGCAGAGATGCCAGTGCTGTTGTGCCTGCGAATAGGCTGCAGAGGGAAGGTGAAGACCTGCATCAGCTTTGAGGGCTGGCACCTTCCTTGTGGGAGAACTGGGCTGATGTTTACTATTTCAGAAACAGGCACTGCCGGGAAGGAAAACGATAACATGCTACACCTCTGGGAAAGCAGAGATGCCACTGCTGTTGTGCCTGCGAATAGGCTGCAGAGGGAAGGTGAAGACCTGCATCAGCTTTGAGGGCTGGCACCTTCCTTGTGGGAGAACTGGGCTGATGTTTACTATTTCAGAAACAGGCACTGCCGAGAAGGAAAAAGGTAACATGCTACACCTCAGGAAAAGCAGAGATGCCAGTGCTGTTGTGCCTGCAAATAGGCTGCATAGGGAAGGTGAAGACCTGCATAAGCTTTGAGGGCTGGCACCTTCCTAGTGGGAGAACTAGCTGGAGGTTCACTATTTCGGAAACAGGCACTGCCGGGAAGGAACACGATGACATGCTACACCTCTGGGAAAGCAGAGATGCCAGTGCTGTTGTGCCTGCAAATAGGCTGCACAGGGAAGGTGAAAAAGCTGTATCAGTTTTGAGGGTAGCACCTACCTAGTGGGAGAACTAGCTGGAGGTTCACTATTTCGGAAACAGGCACTGCCGGGAAGGAAAACGATGACATGCTACACCTCTGGGAAAGCTGAGATGCCAGTGCTGTTGTGCCTGCGAATAGGCTGCACAGGGACGGTGAATACAAGGATCAGCTTTGAGGGCTTGCACATTCCTAGTGGGAGAAGTGGGCTGATGTTTACTATCTCAGAAACAGAGACTGCCGGGAAGGAAAACGATGACATGCTACGCCTCTGGGAAAGCAGAGATGCCAGTGCTGTTGTGCCTGCTAATAGGCTGCAGAGGGAAGGTGAAGACATGCATCAGCTTTGAGGGCTGGCACCTTCCTAGTGGGAGAACTAGCTGGAGGTTCACTATTTCGGAAACAGGCACTGCCGGGAAGGAACACGATGACATGCTACACCTCTGGGAAAGCAGAGATGCCAGTGCTGTTGTGCCTGCGAATAGGCTTCAGAGGGAAGGTGAAGACCAGCATCAGCTTTGAGGGCTAGCACCTTTTTTGTGGGAGATCTGGTCCGATGTTTACTATCTCAGAAACAGGTTCTGCCGGGAAGGAACACGATGACATGCTACACCTCTGGGAAAGCAGAGATGCCAGTGCTGTTCTGCCTGCGAATACGCTGCAGAGGGAAGGTGAAGACCTGCATCAGCTTTGATGGCTGGCACCTTCCTATTGGGAGAACTGGGCTGATGTTTACTATCTCAGAAACAGAGACTGCCGGGAAGGAAAACGATGACATGCTACACCTCTGGGAAAGCAGAGATGCCAGTGCTGTTGTGCCTGCGAATAGGCTGCACAGGGAAGGTGAATACAAGGATCAGCTTTAAGGGCTAGCACCTTCCTAGTGGGAGAACTGGGCTGATGTTTACTATTTCAGAAACAGGCACTGCCGGGAAGGAAAACGATGACATGCTACACCTCTGGGAAAGCAGAGATGCCAGTGCTGTTGTGCCTGCGAATAGGCTGCACAGGGAAGGTGAAGACCTGCATAAGCTTTGAGGGCTGGCACCTTCCTAGTGGGAGAACTAGCTGGAGGTTCGCTATTTCGGAAACAGGCACTGCCGGGAAGGAACACGATGACATGCTACAACTCTGGGAAAGCAGAGATGCCAGTGCTGTTGTGCCTGCAAATAGGCTGCACAGGGAAGGTGAAAAAGCTGTATCAGTTTTGAGGGCTAGCACCTACCTAGTGGGAGAACTGGGCTGATGTTTACTATTTCAGAAACAGGCACTGCCGGGAAGGAAAACGATGATATGCTACACCTCTGGGAAAGCTGAGATGCCAGTGCTGTTGTGCCTGCGAATAGGCTGCACAGGGAAGGTGAATACAAGGATCAGCTTTAAGGGCTAGCACCTTCCTAGTGGGAGAACTGGGCTGATGTTTACTATTTCAGAAACAGGCACTGCCGGGAAGGAAAACGATGACATGCTACACCTCTGGGAAAGCAGAGATGCCAGTGCTGTTGTGCCTGCGAATAGGCTGCACAGGGAAGGTGAAGACCTGCATAAGCTTTGAGGGCTGGCACCTTCCTAGTGGGAGAACTAGCTGGAGGTTCTCTATTTCGGAAACAGGCACTGCCGGGAAGGAACACGATGACATGCTACACCTCAGGGAAAGCAGAGATGCCAGTGCTGTTGTGCCTGCGAATAGGCTGCACAGGGAAGGTGAAAAACCTGTATCAGTTTTGAGGGCTAGCACCTACCTAGTGGGAGAACTGGGCTGATGTTTACTATTTCAGAAACAGGCACTGCCGGGAAGGAAAACGATGACATGCTACACCTCTGGGAAAGCTGAGATGCCAGTGCTGTTGTGCCTGCGAATAGGCTTCAGAGGGAAGGTGAAGACCAGCATCAGCTTTGAGGGCTAGCACCTTCCTTGTGGGAGAACTAGCTAGCGGTTTACTATTTCGGAAACAGGCACTGCCGGGAAGGAAAAAGATAACATGCTACACCTCTGGGAAAGCAGAGATGCCAGTGCTGTTGTGCCTGCAAATAGGCTGCACAGGGAAGGTGAAAAACCAGTATCAGCTTTGACGGCTAGCACCTTCCTAGTGGGAGAACTGGGCTGATGTTTACTATTTCAGAAACAGGCACTGTCGGGAAGGAAAACGATGACATGCTACACATCTGGGAAAGCAGAGATGCCAGTGCTGTTGTGCCTGCGAATAGGCTGCACAGGGAAGGTGAATACAAGGATCAGCTTTGATGGCTAGCACCTTCCTAGTGGGAGAACTGGGCTGATGTTTACTATCTCAGAAACAGACACTGCCGGGAAGGAAAAAGATAACATGCTACAGCTCTGGTAAAGCAGAGATGCCAGTGCTGTTGTGCCTGCGAATAGGCTGCAGAGGGAAGGTGAAGACCTGCATCAGCTTTGAGGGCTGGCACCTTCCTTGTGGGAGAACTGGGCTGATGTTTACTATTTCAGAAACAGGCACTGCCAAGAAGGAAAACGATGACGTGCTACACCTCAGGGAAAGCAGAGATGCCAGTGCTGTTGTGCCTGCAAATAGGCTGCACAGGGAAGGTGAAAAACCTGTATCAGTTTTGAGGGCTAGCACCTACCTAGTGGGAGAACTGGGCTGATGTTTACTATTTCAGAAACAGCCACTGCCCGGAAGGAAAACGATGACATGCTGCACCTCTGGGAAAGCAGAGATGCCAGTGCTGTTGTGCCTGCGAATAGGCTGCACAGGGAAGGTGAAGACCTGCATCAGCTTTGAGGGCTGGCACCTTCCTAGTGGGAGAACTAGCTGGAGGTTCACTATTTCGGAAACAGGCACTGCCGGGAAGGAACACCATGACATGCTACAACTCTGGGAAAGCAGAGATGCCAGTGGTGTTGTGCCTGCAAATAGGCTGCACAGGGAAGGTGAAAAAGCTGTATCAGTTTTGAGGGCTAGCACCTACCTAGTGGGAGAACTGGGCTGATGTTTACTCTTTCAGAAACAGGCACTGCCGGGAAGGAAAACGATGACATGCTACACCTCTGGGAAAGCAGAGATGCCAGTGCTGTTGTGCCTGCGAATAGGCTGCAGAGGGAAGGTGAAGACCTGCATTAGCTTTGAGGGCTGGCACCTTCCTAGTTGGAGAACTAGCTGGAGGTTCACTATTTCGGAAACAGGCACTGCCGGGAAGGAACACGATGACATGCTACACCTCTGGGAAAGCAGAGATGCCAGTGCTGTTGTGCCTGCGAATAGGCTGCACAGGGAAGTTGAAAAACCTATATCAGTTTTGAGGGCTAGCACCTACCTAGTGGGAGAACTGGGCTGATGTTTACTATTTCAGAAACAGGCAGTGCCAGGAAGGAAAACGATGACATGCTACACCTCTGGGAAAGCAGAGATGCCAGTGCTGTTGTGCCTGCGAATAGGCTGCACAGGGAAGGTGAAAAACCTATATCAGTTTTGAGGGCTAGCACCTACCTAGTGGGAGAACTGGGCTGATGTTTACTATTTCAGAAACAGGCAGTGCCTGGAAGGAAAACGATGACATGCTACACCTCTGGGAAAGCAGAGATGCCAGTGCTGTTGTGCCTGCGAATAGGCTGCAGAGGGAAGGTGAAGACCAGCATCAGCTTTGAGGGCTGGCACCTTCCTTGTGGGAGAACTAGCTAGAGGTTTACTATTTCGGAAACAGGCACTGCCGGGAAGGAACACCATGACATGCTACAACTCTGGGAAAGCAGAGATGCCAGTGGTGTTGTGCCTGCAAATAGGCTGCACAGGGAAGGTGAAAAAGCTGTATCAGTTTTGAGGGCTAGCACCTACCTAGTGGGAGAACTGGGCTGATGTTTACTCTTTCAGAAACAGGCAGTGACGGGAAGGAAAACGATGACATGCTACACCTCTGGGAAAGCAGAGATGCCAGTGCTGTTGTGCCTGCGAATAGGCTGCAGAGGGAAGGTGAAGACCTGCATTAGCTTTGAGGGCTGGCACCTTCCTAGTTGGAGAACTAGCTGGAGGTTCACTATTTCGGAAACAGGCACTGCCGGGAAGGAACACGATGACATGCTACACCTCTGGGAAAGCAGAGATGCCAGTGCTGTTGTGCCTGCGAATAGGCTGCACAGGGAAGTTGAAAAACCTATATCAGTTTTGAGGGCTAGCACCTACCTAGTGGGAGATCTGGGCTGATGTTTACTATTTCAGAAACAGGCAGTGCCAGGAAGGAAAACGATGACATGCTACACCTCTGGGAAAGCTGAGATGCCAGTGCTGTTGTGCCTGCGAATAGGCTTCAGAGGGAAGGTGAAGACCAGCATCAGCTTTGAGGGCTGGCACCTTCCTTGTGGGAGAACTAGCTAGAGGTTTACTATTTCGGAAACAGGCACTGCCGGG
This sequence comes from Necrosyrtes monachus, assembly GCA_037953605.1. NCBI lineage: Eukaryota > Metazoa > Chordata > Aves > Accipitriformes > Accipitridae > Necrosyrtes > Necrosyrtes monachus. Next base: position 119,393 of record JAZGTQ010000489.1, read on the forward strand.
AAGGAAAAAGATAACATGCTACACCTCTGGGAAAGCAGAGATGCCAGTGCTGTTGTGCCTGTAAATAGGCTGCAGAGGGAAGCTGAAGACTTGCATCAGCTTTGAGGGCTGGCACCTTCCTTGTGGGAGAAGTAGCTAGAGGTTTACTATTTCGGAAAAAAGGCACTGCCGGGAAGGAAAAAGATAACATGCTACACCTCTGGGAAAGCAGAGATGCTAGTGCTGTTGTGCCTGTAAATAGGCTGCAGAGGGAAGCTGAAGACTTGCATCAGCTTTGAGGGCTGGCACCTTCCTTGTGGGAGAAGTAGCTAGAGGTTTACTATTTCGGAAAAAAGGCACTGCCGGGAAGGAAAAAGATAACATGCTACACCTCTGGGAAAGCAGAGATGCTAGTGCTGTTGTGCCTGCAAATAGGCTGCACAGGGAAGGTGAAAAACCTGTATCAGTTTTGAGGGCTAGCACCTACCTAGTGGGAGAACTGGGCTGATGTTTACTATTTCAGAAACAGGCACTGCCGGGAAGGAAAACGATGATATGCTACACCTCTGGGAAAGCTGAGATGCCAGTGCTGTTGTGCCTGCGAATAGGCTGCACAGGGAAGGTGAATACAAGGATCAGCTTTGATGGCTAGCACCTTCCTAGTGGGAGAACTGGGCTGATGTTTACTATTTCAGAAACAGGCACTGCCGGGAAGGAAAACGATGACATGCTACACCTCTGGGAAAGCAGAGATGCCAGTGCTGTTGTGCCTGCGAATAGGCTGCACAGGGAAGGTGAAGACCTGCATAAGCTTTGAGGGCTGGCACCTTCCTAGTGGGAGAACTAGCTGGAGGTTCACTATTTCGGAAACAGGCACTGCCGGGAAGGAACACGATGACATGCTACACCTCAGGGAAAGCAGAGATGCCAGTGCTGTTGTGCCTGCGAATAGGCTGCACAGGGAAGGTGAAAAACCTGTATCAGTTTTGAGGGCTAGCACCTACCTAGTGGGAGAACTGGGCTGATGTTTACTATTTCAGAAACAGGCACTGCCGGGAAGGAAAACGATGACATGCTACACCTCTGGGAAAGCTGAGATGCCAGTGCTGTTGTGCCTGCGAATAGGCTTCAGAGGGAAGGTGAAAAACCAGTATCAGCTTTGAGGGCTAGCACCTACCTAGTGGGAGAACTGGGCTGATGTTTACTCTTTCAGAAACAGGCAGTGACGGGAAGGAAAACGATGACATGCTACACCTCTGGGAAAGCAGAGATGCCAGTGCTGTTGTGCCTGCGAATAGGCTTCAGAGGGAAGGTGAAGACCAGCATCAGCTTTGAGGGCTGGCACCTTCCTTGTGGGAGAACTAGCTAGAGGTTTACTATTTCGGAAACAGGCACTGCCGGGAAGGAAAAAGATAACATGCTACACCTCTGGGAAAGCAGAGATGCCAGTGCTGTTGTGCCTGTAAATAGGCTGCAGAGGGAAGCTGAAGACTTGCATCAGCTTTGAGGGCTGGCACCTTCCTTGTGGGAGAAGTAGCTAGAGGTTTACTATTTCGGAAACAGGCACTGCCGGGAAGGAAAACGATGACATGCTACACCTCTGGGAAAGCTGAGATGCCAGTGCTGTTGTGCCTGCGAATAGGCTGCAGAGGGAAGGTGAATACAAGGATCAGCTTTGATGGCTAGCACCTTCCTAGTGGGAGTACTGGGCTGATGTTTACTATTTCAGAAACAGACACTGCCGGGAAGGAAAACGATGACATGCTGCACCTCTGGGAAAGCAGAGATGCCAGTGCTGTTGTGCCTGCGAATAGGCTGCATAGGGAAGGTGAAGACCTGCATCAGCTTTGAGGGCTGGCACCTTCCTTGTGGGAGAACTGGGCTGATGTTTACTATTTCAGAAACAGGCACTGCCGGGAAGGAAAACGATGACATGCTGCACCTCTGGGAAAGCAGAGATGCCAGTGCTGTTGTGCCTGCGAATAGGCTGCAGAGGGAAGGTGAAAAACCTGTATCAGTTTTGAGGGCTAGCACCTACCTAGTGGGAGAACTGGGCTGATGTTTACTATTTCAGAAACAGGCACTGCCGGGAAGGAAAACGATGACATGCTACACCTCTGGGAAAGCTGAGATGCCAGTGCTGTTGTGCCTGCGAATAGGCTGCACAGGGACGGTGAATACAAGGATCAGCTTTGAGGGCTTGCACATTCCTAGTGGGAGAAGTGGGCTGATGTTTACTATCTCAGAAACAGAGACTGCCGGGAAGGAAAACGATGACATGCTACACCTCTGGGAAAGCAGAGATGCCAGTGCTGTTGTGCCTGCGAATAGGCTGCAGAGGGAAGGTGAAGACCTGCATCAGCTTTGAGGGCTGGCACCTTCCTAGGTGGAGAACTAGCTGGAGGTTCACTATTTCGGAAACAGGCACTGCCGGGAAGGAACACGATGACATGCTACAACTCTGGGAAAGCAGAGATGCCAGTGCTCTTGTGCCTGCAAATAGGCTGCACAGGGACGGTGAATACAAGGATCAGCTTTGAGGGCTTGCACATTCCTAGTGGGAGAAGTGGGCTGATGTTTACTATCTCAGAAACAGAGACTGCCGGGAAGGAAAACGATGACTTGCTACACCTCTGGGAAAGCAGAGATGCCAGTGCTGTTGTGCCTGCGAATAGGCTGCACAGGGAAGGTGAAAAAGCTGTATCAGTTTTGAGGGCTAGCACCTACCTAGTGGGAGAACTGGGCTGATGTTTACTATTTCAGAAACAGGCACTGCCGGGAAGGAAAACGATGACATGCTGCACCTCTGGGAAAGCAGAGATGCCAGTGCTGTTGTGCCTGCGAATAGGCTGCACAGGGAAGGTGAATACAAGGATCAGCTTTAAGGGCTAGCACCTTCCTAGTGGGAGAACTGGGCTGATGTTTACTATTTCAGAAACAGGCACTGCCGGGAAGGAAAACGATAACATGCTACACCTCTGGGAAAGCAGAGATGCCAGTGCTGTTGTGCCTGCGAATAGGCTGCAGAGGGAAGGTGAAGACCTGCATCAGCTTTGAGGGCTGGCACCTTCCTTGTGGGAGAACTGGGCTGATGTTTACTATTTCAGAAACAGGCACTGCCGAGAAGGAAAACGATGACATGCTACACCTCTGGGAAAGCTGAGATGCCAGTGCTGTTGTGCCTGCGAATAGGCTGCACAGGGACGGTGAATACAAGGATCAGCTTTGAGGGCTTGCACATTCCTAGTGGGAGAAGTGGGCTGATGTTTACTATCTCAGAAACAGGCACTGCCGAGAAGGAAAACGGTAACATGCTACACCTCAGGGAAAGCAGAGATGCCAGTGCTGTTGTGCCTGCAAATAGGCTGCACAGGGAAGGTGAAAAACCTGTATCAGTTTTGAGGGCTAGCAACTACCTGTTGGGAGAACTGGGCTGATGTTTACTATTTCAGAAACAGGCACTGCCGGGAAGGAAAACGATGATATGCTACACCTCTGGGAAAGCTGAGATGCCAGTGCTGTTGTGCCTGCGAATAGGCTGCACAGGGAAGGTGAATACAAGGATCAGCTTTAAGGGCTAGCACCTTCCTAGTGGGAGAACTAGCTGGAGGTTCACTATTTCGGAAACAGGCACTGCCGGGAAGGAAAACGATGACATGCTACACCTCTGGGAAAGCAGAGATGCCAGTGCTGTTGTGCCTGCGAATAGGCTGCACAGGGAAGGTGAAAAACCTGTATCAGTTTTGAGGGCTAGCACCTACCTAGTGGGAGAACTGGGCTGATGTTTACTATTTCAGAAACAGGCACTGCCGGGAAGGAAAACGATGACATGCTACACCTCTGGGAAAGCTGAGATGCCAGTGCTGTTGTGCCTGCGAATAGGCTGCACAGGGACGGTGAATACAAGGATCAGCTTTGAGGGCTTGCACATTCCTAGTGGGAGAAGTGGGCTGATGTTTACTATCTCAGAAACAGGCACTGCCGAGAAGGAAAACGGTAACATGCTACACCTCAGGGAAAGCAGAGATGCCAGTGCTGTTGTGCCTGCAAATAGGCTGCAGAGGGAAGGTGAAAAAGCTGTATCAGTTTTGAGGGCTAGCACCTACCTAGTGGGAGAACTGGGCTGATGTTTACTCTTTCAGAAACAGGCAGTGACGGGAAGGAAAACGATGACATGCTACACCTCTGGGAAAGCAGAGATGCCAGTGCTGTTGTGCCTGCGAATAGGCTGCAGAGGGAAGGTGAAGACCTGCATTAGCTTTGAGGGCTGGCACCTTCCTAGTTGGAGAACTAGCTGGAGGTTCACTATTTCGGAAACAGGCACTGCCGGGAAGGAACACGATGACATGCTACACCTCTGGGAAAGCAGAGATGCCAGTGCTGTTGTGCCTGCGAATAGGCTGCACAGGGAAGTTGAAAAACCTATATCAGTTTTGAGGGCTAGCACCTACCTAGTGGGAGAACTGGGCTGATGTTTACTATTTCAGAAACAGGCAGTGCCAGGAAGGAAAACGATGACATGCTACACCTCTGGGAAAGCTGAGATGCCAGTGCTGTTGTGCCTGCGAACAGGCTTCAGAGGGAAGGTGAAGACCAGCATCAGCTTTGAGGGCTGGCACCTTCCTTGTGGGAGAACTAGCTAGAGGTTTACTATTTCGGAAACAGGCACTGCCGGGAAGGAAAAAGATAACATGCTACACCTCTGGGAAAGCAGAGATGCCAGTGCCGTTGTGCCTGTAAATAGGCTGCAGAGGGAAGCTGAAGACTTGCATCAGCTTTGAGGGCTGGCACCTTCCTTGTGGGAGAAGTAGCTAGAGGTTTACTATTTCGGAAAAAAGGCACTGCCGGGAAGGAAAAAGATAACATGCTACACCTCTGGGAAAGCAGAGATGCTAGTGCTGTTGTGCCTGTAAATAGGCTGCAGAGGGAAGCTGAAGACTTGCATCAGCTTTGAGGGCTGGCACCTTCCTTGTGGGAGAAGTAGCTAGAGGTTTACTATTTCGGAAAAAAGGCACTGCCGGGAAGGAAAAAGATAACATGCTACACCTCTGGGAAAGCAGAGATTCTAGTGCTGTTGTGCCTGCAAATAGGCTGCACAGGGAAGGTGAAAAACCTGTATCAGTTTTGAGGGCTAGCACCTACCTAGTGGGAGAACTGGGCTGATGTTTACTATTTCAGAAACAGGCACTGCCGGGAAGGAAAACGATGATATGCTACACCTCTGGGAAAGCTGAGATGCCAGTGCTGTTGTGCCTGCGAATAGGCTGCACAGGGAAGGTGAATACAAGGATCAGCTTTAAGGGCTAGCACCTTCCTAGTGGGAGAACTGGGCTGATGTTTACTATTTCAGAAACAGGCACTGCCGGGAAGGAAAACGATGACATGCTACACCTCTGGGAAAGCAGAGATGCCAGTGCTGTTGTGCCTGCGAATAGGCTGCACAGGGAAGGTGAAGACCTGCATAAGCTTTGAGGGCTGGCACCTTCCTAGTGGGAGAACTAGCTGGAGGTTCACTATTTCGGAAACAGGCACTGCCGGGAAGGAACACGATGACATGCTACACCTCTGGGAAAGCTGAGATGCCAGTGCTGTTGTGCCTGCGAATAGGCTTCAGAGGGAAGGTGAAAAACCAGTATCAGCTTTGAGGGCTAGCACCTACCTAGTGGGAGAACTGGGCTGATGTTTACTCTTTCAGAAACAGGCAGTGACGGGAAGGAAAACGATGACATGCTACACCTCTGGGAAAGCAGAGATGCCAGTGCTGTTGTGCCTGCGAATAGGCTTCAGAGGGAAGGTGAAAAACCAGTATCAGCTTTGAGGGCTAGCACCTACCTAGTGGGAGAACTGGGCTGATGTTTACTCTTTCAGAAACAGGCAGTGACGGGAAGGAAAACGATGACATGCTACACCTCTGGGAAAGCAGAGATGCCAGTGCTGTTGTGCCTGCGAATAGGCTGCAGAGGGAAGGTGAAGACCTGCATTAGCTTTGAGGGCTGGCACCTTCCTAGTTGGAGAACTAGCTGGAGGTTCACTATTTCGGAAACAGGCACTGCCGGGAAGGAACACGATGACATGCTACACCTCTGGGAAAGCAGAGATGCCAGTGCTGTTGTGCCTGCGAATAGGCTGCACAGGGAAGGTGAAAAACCTATATCAGTTTTGAGGGCTAGCACCTACCTAGTGGGAGAACTGGGCTGATGTTTACTATTTCAGAAACAGGCAGTGCCAGGAAGGAAAACGATGACATGCTACACCTCTGGGAAAGCAGAGATGCCAGTGCTGTTGTGCCTGCGAATAGGCTTCAGAGGGAAGGTGAAGACCAGCATCAGCTTTGAGGGCTGGCACCTTCCTTGTGGGAGAACTAGCTAGAGGTTTACTATTTCGGAAACAGGCACTGCCGGGAAGGAAAAAGATAACATGCTACACCTCTGGGAAAGCAGAGATGCCAGTGCTGTTGTGCCTGTAAATAGGCTGCAGAGGGAAGCTGAAGACTTGCATCAGCTTTGAGGGCTGGCACCTTCCTTGTGGGAGAAGTAGCTAGAGGTTTACTATTTCGGAAACAGGCACTGCCGGGAAGGAAAACGATGACATGCTACACCTCTGGGAAAGCTGAGATGCCAGTGCTGTTGTGCCTGCGAATAGGCTGCAGAGGGAAGGTGAATACAAGGATCAGCTTTGATGGCTAGCACCTTCCTAGTGGGAGTACTGGGCTGATGTTTACTATTTCAGAAACAGACACTGCCGGGAAGGAAAACGATGATATGCTACACCTCTGGGAAAGCTGAGATGCCAGTGCTGTTGTGCCTGCGAATAGGCTGCACAGGGAAGGTGAATACAAGGATCAGCTTTAAGGGCTAGCACCTTCCTAGTGGGAGAACTAGCTGGAGGTTCACTATTTCGGAAACAGGCACTGCCGGGAAGGAACACGATGACATGCTACACCTCTGGGAAAGCTGAGATGCCAGTGCTGTTGTGCCTGCGAATAGGCTTCAGAGGGAAGGTGAAAAACCAGTATCAGCTTTGAGGGCTAGCACCTACCTAGTGGGAGAACTGGGCTGATGTTTACTCTTTCAGAAACAGGCAGTGACGGGAAGGAAAACGATGACATGCTACACCTCTGGGAAAGCAGAGATGCCAGTGCTGTTGTGCCTGCGAATAGGCTTCAGAGGGAAGGTGAAAAACCAGTATCAGCTTTGAGGGCTAGCACCTACCTAGTGGGAGAACTGGGCTGATGTTTACTCTTTCAGAAACAGGCAGTGACGGGAAGGAAAACGATGACATGCTACACCTCTGGGAAAGCAGAGATGCCAGTGCTGTTGTGCCTGCGAATAGGCTGCAGAGGGAAGGTGAAGACCTGCATTAGCTTTGAGGGCTGGCACCTTCCTAGTTGGAGAACTAGCTGGAGGTTCACTATTTCGGAAACAGGCACTGCCGGGAAGGAACACGATGACATGCTACACCTCTGGGAAAGCAGAGATGCCAGTGCTGTTGTGCCTGCGAATAGGCTGCACAGGGAAGGTGAAAAACCTATATCAGTTTTGAGGGCTAGCACCTACCTAGTGGGAGAACTGGGCTGATGTTTACTATTTCAGAAACAGGCAGTGCCAGGAAGGAAAACGATGACATGCTACACCTCTGGGAAAGCAGAGATGCCAGTGCTGTTGTGCCTGCGAATAGGCTTCAGAGGGAAGGTGAAGACCAGCATCAGCTTTGAGGGCTGGCACCTTCCTTGTGGGAGAACTAGCTAGAGGTTTACTATTTCGGAAACAGGCACTGCCGGGAAGGAAAAAGATAACATGCTACACCTCTGGGAAAGCAGAGATGCCAGTGCTGTTGTGCCTGTAAATAGGCTGCAGAGGGAAGCTGAAGACTTGCATCAGCTTTGAGGGCTGGCACCTTCCTTGTGGGAGAAGTAGCTAGAGGTTTACTATTTCGGAAACAGGCAATGCCGGGAAGGAAAACGATGACATGCTACACCTCTGGGAAAGCTGAGATGCCAGTGCTGTTGTGCCTGCGAATAGGCTGCAGAGGGAAGGTGAATACAAGGATCAGCTTTGATGGCTAGCACCTTCCTAGTGGGAGTACTGGGCTGATGTTTACTATTTCAGAAACAGACACTGCCGGGAAGGAAAACGATGACATGCTACACCTCTGGGAAAGCAGAGATGCCAGTGCTGTTGTGCCTGCGAATAGGCTGCATAGGGAAGGTGAAGACCTGCATCAGCTTTGAGGGCTGGCACCTTCCTTGTGGGAGAACTGGGCTGATGTTTACTATTTCAGAAACAGGCACTGCCGGGAAGGAAAACGATGACATGCTGCACCTCTGGGAAAGCAGAGATGCCAGTGCTGTTGTGCCTGCGAATAGGCTGCAGAGGGAAGGTGAAAAACCTGTATCAGTTTTGAGGGCTAGCACCTACCTAGTGGGAGAACTGGGCTGATGTTTACTATTTCAGAAACAGGCACTGCCGGGAAGGAAAACGATGACATGCTACACCTCTGGGAAAGCTGAGATGCCAGTGCTGTTGTGCCTGCGAATAGGCTGCACAGGGACGGTGAATACAAGGATCAGCTTTGAGGGCTTGCACATTCCTAGTGGGAGAAGTGGGCTGATGTTTACTATCTCAGAAACAGAGACTGCCGGGAAGGAAAACGATGACATGCTACACCTCTGGGAAAGCAGAGATGCCAGTGCTGTTGTGCCTGCGAATAGGCTGCAGAGGGAAGGTGAAGACCTGCATCAGCTTTGAGGGCTGGCACCTTCCTTGTGGGAGAACTGGGCTGATGTTTACTATTTCAGAAACAGGCACTGCCGGGAAGGAAAACGATAACATGCTACACCTCTGGGAAAGCAGAGATGCCAGTGCTGTTGTGCCTGCGAATAGGCTGCAGAGGGAAGGTGAAGACCTGCATCAGCTTTGAGGGCTGGCACCTTCCTAGGTGGAGAACTAGCTGGAGGTTCACTATTTCGGAAACAGGCACTGCCGGGAAGGAACACGATGACATGCTACAACTCTGGGAAAGCAGAGATGCCAGTGCTCTTGTGCCTGCAAATAGGCTGCACAGGGACGGTGAATACAAGGATCAGCTTTGAGGGCTTGCACATTCCTAGTGGGAGAAGTGGGCTGATGTTTACTATCTCAGAAACAGAGACTGCCGGGAAGGAAAACGATGACTTGCTACACCTCTGGGAAAGCAGAGATGCCAGTGCTGTTGTGCCTGCGAATAGGCTGCACAGGGAAGTTGAAAAAGCTGTATCAGTTTTGAGGGCTAGCACCTACCTAGTGGGAGAACTGGGCTGATGTTTACTATTTCAGAAACAGGCACTGCCGGGAAGGAAAACGATGACATGCTGCACCTCTGGGAAAGCAGAGATGCCAGTGCTGTTGTGCCTGCGAATAGGCTGCACAGGGAAGGTGAATACAAGGATCAGCTTTAAGGGCTAGCACCTTCCTAGTGGGAGAACTGGGCTGATGTTTACTATTTCAGAAACAGGCACTGCCGGGAAGGAAAACGATAACATGCTACACCTCTGGGAAAGCAGAGATGCCAGTGCTGTTGTGCCTGCGAATAGGCTGCAGAGGGAAGGTGAAGACCTGCATCAGCTTTGAGGGCTGGCACCTTCCTTGTGGGAGAACTGGGCTGATGTTTACTATTTCAGAAACAGGCACTGCCGAGAAGGAAAAAGGTAACATGCTACACCTCAGGGAAAGCAGAGATCCCAGTGCTGTTGTGCCTGCAAATAGGCTGCATAGGGAAGGTGAAGACCTGCATAAGCTTTGAGGGCTGGCACCTTCCTAGTGGGAGAACTAGCTAGAGGTTCACTATTTCGGAAACAGGCACTGCCGGGAAGGAAAACGATGACATGCTACACCTCTGGGAAAGCAGAGATGCCAGTGCTGTTGTGCCTGCGAATACGCTGCAGAGGGAAGGTGAAGACCTGCATCAGCTTTGATGGCTGGCACCTTCCTATTGGGAGAACTGGGCTGATCTTTACTATCTCAGAAACAGAGAGTGCCGGGAAGGAAAACGATGATATGCTACACCTCTGGGAAAGCAGAGATGCCGGTGCTGTTGTGCCTGCAAATAGGCTGCACAGGGAAGGTGAAAAACCTGTATCAGTTTTGAGGGCTAGCACCTACCTAGTGGGAGAACTGGGCTGATGTTTACTATTTCAGAAACAGGCACTGCCGGGAAGGAAAACGATGATATGCTACACCTCTGGGAAAGCTGAGATGCCAGTGCTGTTGTGCCTGCGAATAGGCTGCACAGGGAAGGTGAATACAAGGATCAGCTTTAAGGGCTAGCACCTTCCTAGTGGGAGAACTAGCTGGAGGTTCACTATTTCAGAAACAGGCAGTGACGGGAAGGAAAACGATGACATGCTACACCTCTGGGAAAGCAGAGATGCCAGTGCTGTTGTGCCTGCGAATAGGCTGCACAGGGAAGGTGAAAAACCTGTATCAGTTTTGAGGGCTAGCACCTACCTAGTGGGAGAACTGGGCTGATGTTTACTATTTCAGAAACAGGCACTGCCGGGAAGGAAAACGATGACATGCTACACCTCTGGGAAAGCAGAGATGCCAGTGCTGTTGTGCCTGCGAATAGGCTGCAGAGGGAAGGTGAAGACCTGCATCAGCTTTGAGGGCTGGCACCTTCCTAGGTGGAGAACTAGCTGGAGGTTCACTATTTCGGAAACAGGCACTGCCGGGAAGGAACACGATGACATGCTATAACTCTGGGAAAGCAGAGATGCCAGTGCTCTTGTGCCTGCAAATAGGCTGCACAGGGACGGTGAATACAAGGATCAGCTTTGAGGGCTTGCACATTCCTAGTGGGAGAAGTGGGCTGATGTTTACTATCTCAGAAACAGAGACTGCCGGGAAGGAAAACAATGACTTGCTACACCTCTGGGAAAGCAGAGATGCCAGTGCTGTTGTGCCTGCGAATAGGCTGCACAGGGAAGGTGAAAAAGCTGTATCAGTTTTGAGGGCTAGCACCTACCTAGTGGGAGAACTGGGCTGATGTTTACTATTTCAGAAACAGGCACTGCCGGGAAGGAAAACGATGACATGCTACACCTCTGGGAAAGCTGAGATGCCAGTGCTGTTGTGCCTGCGAATAGCTGCACAGGGAAGGTGAAGACCAGCATAAGCTTTGAGGGCTAGCACCTTCCTAGTGGGAGAACTGGGCTGATGTTTACTATTTCAGAAACAGGCACTGCCGGGAAGGAAAACGATAACATGCTACACCTCTGGGAAAGCAGAGATGCCAGTGCTGTTGTGCCTGCGAATAGGCTGCAGAGGGAAGGTGAAGACCTGCATCAGCTTTGAGGGCTGGCACCTTCCTAGGTGGAGAACTAGCTGGAGGTTCACTATTTCGGAAACAGGCACTGCCGGGAAGGAACACGATGACATGCTACAACTCTGGGAAAGCAGAGATGCCAGTGCTCTTGTGCCTGCAAATAGGCTGCACAGGGACGGTGAATACAAGGATCAGCTTTGAGGGCTTGCACATTCCTAGTGGGAGAAGTGGGCTGATGTTTACTATCTCAGAAACAGAGACTGCCGGGAAGGAAAACGATGACTTGCTACACCTCTGGGAAAGCAGAGATGCCAGTGCTGTTGTGCCTGCGAATAGGCTGCACAGGGAAGGTGAAAAAGCTGTATCAGTTTTGAGGGCTAGCACCTACCTAGTGGGAGAACTGGGCTGATGTTTACTATTTCAGAAACAGGCACTGCCGGGAAGGAAAACGATGACATGCTGCACCTCTGGGAAAGCAGAGATGCCAGTGCTGTTGTGCCTGCGAATAGGCTGCACAGGGAAGGTGAATACAAGGATCAGCTTTAAGGGCTAGCACCTTCCTAGTGGGAGAACTGGGCTGATGTTTAGTATTTCAGAAACAGGCACTGCCGGGAAGGAAAACGATGACATGCTACACCTCTGGGAAAGCAGAGATGCCAGTGCTGTTGTGCCTGCGAATAGGCTGCACAGGGAAGGTGAAGACCTGCATAAGCTTTGAGGGCTGGCACCTTCCTAGTGGGAGAACTAGCTGGAGGTTCACTATTTCGGAAACAGGCACTGCCGGGAAGGAACACCATGACATGCTACACCTCTGGGAAAGCAGAGATGCCAGTGCTGTTGTGCCTGCGAATAGGCTGCACAGGGAAGGTGAAAAAGCTGTATCAGTTTTGAGGGCTAGCACTTACCTAGTGGGAGAACTGGGCTGATGTTTACTCTTTCAGAAACAGGCAGTGACGGGAAGGAAAACGATGACATGCTACACCTCTGGGAAAGCAGAGATGCCAGTGCTGTTGTGCCTGCGAATAGGCTGCAGAGGGAAGTTGAAGACCTGCATTAGCTTTGAGGGCTGGCACCTTCCTAGTTGGAGAACTAGCTGGAGGTTCACTATTTCGGAAACAGGCACTGCCGGGAAGGAACACGATGACATGCTACACCTCTGGGAAAGCTGAGATGCCAGTGCTGTTGTGCCTGCGAATAGGCTGCACAGGGAAGTTGAAAAACCTATATCAGTTTTGAGGGCTAGCACCTACCTAGTGGGAGAACTGGGCTGATGTTTACTATTTCAGAAACAGGCACTGCCAGGAAGGAAAACGATGACATGCTACACCTCTGGTAAAGCAGAGATGCCAGTGCTGTTGTGCCTGCGAATAGGCTGCACAGGGAAGGTGAAAAACCTGTATCAGTTTTGAGGGCTAGCACCTACCTAGTGGGAGAACTGGGCTGATGTTTACTATTTCAGAAACAGGCACTGCCGGGAAGGAAAACGATGACATGCTACACCTCAGGGAAAGCAGAGATGCCAGTGCTGTTTTGCCTGCAAATAGGCTGCACAGGGACCGTGAACACCAGCATCACCTTTGACGGCTACCACATTCCTAGTGGGACCACTGGGCTGATGTTTACTATTTCAGAAACAGGCACTGCCGGGAAGGAAAACGATGACATGCTACACCTCAGGGAAAGCAGAGATGCCAGTGCTGTTGTGCCTGCAAATAGGCTGCACAGGGAAGGTGAAAAACCTGTATCAGTTTTGAGGGCTAGCACCTACCTAGTGGGAGAACTGGGCTGATGTTTACTATTTCAGAAACAGCCACTGCCCGGAAGGAAAACGATGACATGCTACACCTCTGGGAAAGCAGAGATGCCAGTGCTGTTGTGCCTGCGAATAGGCTGCAGAGGGAAGTTGAAGACCTGCATTAGCTTTGAGGGCTGGCACCTTCCTAGTGGGAGAACTAGCTGGAGGTTCACTATTTCGGAAACAGGCACTGCCGGGAAGGAACACGATGACATGCTACACCTCTGGGAAAGCAGAGATGCCAGTGCTGTTGTGCCTGCGAATAGGCTGCACAGGGAAGTTGAAAAACCTATATCAGTTTTGAGGGCTAGCACCTACCTAGTGGGAGAACTGGGCTGATGTTTACTATTTCAGAAACAGGCACTGCCAGGAAGGAAAACGATGACATGCTGCACCTCTGGTAAAGCAGAGATGCCAGTGCTGTTGTGCCTGCGAATAGGCTGCACAGGGAAGGTGAAAAACCTGTATCAGTTTTGAGGGCTAGCACCTACCTAGTGGGAGAACTGGGCTGATGTTTACTATTTCAGAAACAGGCACTGCCGGGAAGGAAAACGATGACATGCTACACCTCTGGGAAAGCTGAGATGCCAGTGCTGTTGTGCCTGCGAATAGGCTGCACAGGGACGGTGAATACAAGGATCAGCTTTGATGGCTAGCACCTTCCTAGTGGGAGAACTGGGCTGATGTTTACTATCTCAGAAACAGACACTGCCGGGAAGGAAAACGATCACATACTACACCTCTGGGAAAGCAGAGATGCCAGTGCTGTTGTGCCTGCAAATAGGCTGCACAGGGAAGGTGAAAAAGCTGTATCAGTTTTGACGGCTAGCACCTACCTAGTGGGAGAACTAGCTGGAGATTTACTCTTTCGGAAACAGGCACTGCCGGGAAGGAAAAAGATAACATGCTACACCTCTGGGAAAGCAGAGATGCCAGTGCTGTTGTGCCTGCAAATAGGCTGCAGAGGGAAGCTGAAGACTTGCATCAGCTTTGAGGGCTGGCACCTACCTAGTGGGACAACTGGGCTGATGTTTACTATCTCAGAAACAGAGACTGCCGGGAAGGAAAACGATGATATGCTACACCTCTGGGAAAGCAGAGATGCCGGTGCTGTTGTGCCTGCAAATAGGCTGCACAGGGAAGGTAAAAAACCTGTATCAGTTTTGAGGGCTAGCACCTTCCTAGTGGGAGAACTAGGCTGATGTTTACTATTTCAGAAACAGACACTGCCGGGAAGGAAAACGATGACATGCTGCACCTCTGGGAAAGCAGAGATGCCAGTGCTGTTGTGCCTGCGAATAGGCTGCAGAGGGAAGGTGAATACAAGGATCAGCTTTGATGGCTAGCACCTTCCTAGTGGGAGTACTGGGCTGATGTTTACTATTTCAGAAACAGACACTGCCGGGAAGGAAAACGATGACATGCTGCACCTCTGGGAAAGCAGAGATGCCAGTGCTGTTGTGCCTGCGAATAGGCTGCATAGGGAAGGTGAAAAACCTGTATCAGTTTTGAGGGCTAGCACCTACCTAGTGGGAGAACTGGGCTGATGTTTACTATTTCAGAAACAGGCACTGCCGGGAAGGAAAACGATGACATGCTACACCTCTGGGAAAGCAGAGATGCCAGTGCTGTTGTGCCTGCAAATAGGCTTCAGAGGGAAGGTGAAAAACCTGTATCAGTTCTGAGGGCTAGCACCTACCTAGTGGGAGAACTGGGCTGATGTTTACTATTTCAGAAACAGGCAGTGCCAGGAAGGAAAACGATGACATGCTACACCTCTGGGAAAGCAGAGATGCCAGTGCTGTTGTGCCTGCGAATAGGCTGCACAGGGACGGTGAATACAAGGATCAGCTTTGAGGGCTTGCACATTCCTAGTGGGAGAAGTGGGCTGATGTTTACTATCTCAGAAACAGAGACTGCCGGGAAGGAAAACGATGACTTGCTACACCTCTGGGAAAGCAGAGATGCCAGTGCTGTTGTGCCTGCGAATAGGCTGCACAGGGAAGGTGAATACAAGGATCAGCTTTGATGGCTAGCACCTTCCTAGTGGGAGTACTGGGCTGATGATTACTATTTCAGAAACAGGCACTGCCGGGAAGGAAAACGATAACATGCTACACCTCTGGGAAAGCAGAGATGCCAGTGCTGTTGTGCCTGCGAATAGGCTGCAGAGGGAAGGTGAAGACCTGCGTCAGCTTTGAGGGCTGGCACCTTCCTTGTGGGAGAACTGGGCTGATGTTTACTATTTCAGAAACAGGCACTGCCGAGAAGGAAAACGGTAACATGCTACACCTCAGGGAAAGCAGAGATGCCAGTGCTGTTGTGCCTGCAAATAGGCTGCACAGGGAAGGTGAAAAAGCTGTATCAGTTTTGAGGGCTAGCACCTACCTAGTGGGAGAACTGGGCTGATGTTTACTATTTCAGAAACAGGCACTGCCGGGAAGGAAAACGATGACATGCTGCACCTCTGGGAAAGCAGAGATGCCAGTGCTGTTGTGCCTGCGAATAGGCTGCACAGGGAAGGTGAATACAAGGATCAGCTTTAAGGGCTAGCACCTTCCTAGTGGGAGAACTGGGCTGATGTTTACTATCTCAGAAGCAGACACTGCCGGGAAGGAAAAAGATAACATGCTACATCTCTGGTAAAGCAGAGATGCCAGTGCTGTTGTGCCTGCGAATAGGCTGCACAGGGAAGGTGAAGACCAGCATCAGCTTTGAGGGCTAGCACCTACCTAGTGGGAGTACTGGGCTGATGTTTACTATTTCAGAAACAGGCACTGCCGGGAAGGAAAACGATAACATGCTACACCTCTGGGAAAGCAGAGATGCCAGTGCTGTTGTGCCTGCGAATAGGCTGCAGAGGGAAGGTGAAGACCTGCATCAGCTTTGAGGGCTGGCACCTTCCTTGTGGGAGAACTGGGCTGATGTTTACTATTTCAGAAACAGGCACTGCCGAGAAGGAAAAAGGTAACATGCTACACCTCTGGGAAAGCAGAGATGCCAGTGCTGTTGTGCCTGCGAATAGGCTGCACAGGGAAGTTGAAAAACCTATATCAGTTTTGAGGGCTAGCACCTACCTAGTGGGAGAACTGGGCTGATGTTTACTATTTCAGAAACAGGCAGTGCCAGGAAGGAAAACGATGACATGCTACACCTCTGGGAAAGCAGAGATGCCAGTGCTGTTGTTCCTGTAAATAGGCTGCAGAGGGAAGCTGAAGACTTGCATCAGCTTTGAGGGCTGGCACCTTCCTTGTGGGAGAACTAGCTAGAGGTTTACTATTTCGGAAACAGGCACTGCCGGGAAGGAAAAAGATAACATGCTACACCTCTGGGAAAGCAGAGATGCTAGTGCTGTTGTGCCTGCAAATAGGCTGCACAGGGAAGGTGAAAAACCAGTATCAGCTTTGACGGCTAGCACCTTCCTAGTGGGAGAACTGGGCTGATGTTTACTATTTCAGAAACAGGCACTGTCGGGAAGGAAAACGATGACATGCTACACATCTGGGAAAGCAGAGATGCCAGTGCTGTTGTGCCTGCGAATAGGCTGCACAGGGAAGGTGAATACAAGGATCAGCTTTGATGGCTAGCACCTTCCTAGTGGGAGAACTGGGCTGATGTTTACTATCTCAGAAACAGACACTGCCGGGAAGGAAAAAGATAACATGCTACAGCTCTGGTAAAGCAGAGATGCCAGTGCTGTTGTGCCTGCGAATAGGCTGCACAGGGAAGGTGAAGACCTGCATCAGCTTTGAGGGCTGGCACCTTCCTTGTGGGAGAACTGGGCTGATGTTTACTATTTCAGAAACAGGCACTGCCAAGAAGGAAAACGATGACGTGCTACACCTCAGGGAAAGCAGAGATGCCAGTGCTGTTGTGCCTGCAAATAGGCTGCACAGGGAAGGTGAAAAACCTGTATCAGTTTTGAGGGCTAGCACCTACCTAGTGGGAGAACTGGGCTGATGTTTACTATTTCAGAAACAGCCACTGCCCGGAAGGAAAACGATGACATGCTGCACCTCTGGGAAAGCAGAGATGCCAGTGCTGTTGTGCCTGCGAATAGGCTGCACAGGGAAGGTGAAGACCTGCATCAGCTTTGAGGGCTGGCACCTTCCTAGTGGGAGAACTAGCTGGAGGTTCACTATTTCGGAAACAGGCACTGCCGGGAAGGAACACCATGACATGCTACAACTCTGGGAAAGCAGAGATGCCAGTGGTGTTGTGCCTGCAAATAGGCTGCACAGGGAAGGTGAAAAAGCTGTATCAGTTTTGAGGGCTAGCACCTACCTAGTGGGAGAACTGGGCTGATGTTTACTCTTTCAGAAACAGGCACTGCCGGGAAGGAAAACGATGACATGCTACACCTCTGGGAAAGCAGAGATGCCAGTGCTGTTGTGCCTGCGAATAGGCTGCAGAGGGAAGGTGAAGACCTGCATTAGCTTTGAGGGCTGGCACCTTCCTAGTTGGAGAACTAGCTGGAGGTTCACTATTTCGGAAACAGGCACTGCCGGGAAGGAACACGATGACATGCTACACCTCTGGGAAAGCAGAGATGCCAGTGCTGTTGTGCCTGCGAATAGGCTGCACAGGGAAGTTGAAAAACCTATATCAGTTTTGAGGGCTAGCACCTACCTAGTGGGAGAACTGGGCTGATGTTTACTATTTCAGAAACAGGCAGTGCCAGGAAGGAAAACGATGACATGCTACACCTCTGGGAAAGCAGAGATGCCAGTGCTGTTGTGCCTGCGAATAGGCTGCACAGGGAAGGTGAAAAACCTATATCAGTTTTGAGGGCTAGCACCTACCTAGTGGGAGAACTGGGCTGATGTTTACTCTTTCAGAAACAGGCAGTGACGGGAAGGAAAACGATGACATGCTACACCTCTGGGAAAGCAGAGATGCCAGTGCTGTTGTGCCTGCGAATAGGCTGCAGAGGGAAGGTGAAGACCTGCATTAGCTTTGAGGGCTGGCACCTTCCTAGTTGGAGAACTAGCTGGAGGTTCACTATTTCGGAAACAGGCACTGCCGGGAAGGAACACGATGACATGCTACACCTCTGGGAAAGCAGAGATGCCAGTGCTGTTGTGCCTGCGAATAGGCTGCACAGGGAAGTTGAAAAACCTATATCAGTTTTGAGGGCTAGCACCTACCTAGTGGGAGAACTGGGCTGATGTTTACTATTTCAGAAACAGGCAGTGCCAGGAAGGAAAACGATGACATGCTACACCTCTGGGAAAGCTGAGATGCCAGTGCTGTTGTGCCTGCGAACAGGCTTCAGAGGGAAGGTGAAGACCAGCATCAGCTTTGAGGGCTGGCACCTTCCTTGTGGGAGAACTAGCTAGAGGTTTACTATTTCGGAAACAGGCACTGCCGGGAAGGAAAAAGATAACATGCTACACCTCTGGGAAAGCAGAGATGCCAGTGCCGTTGTGCCTGTAAATAGGCTGCAGAGGGAAGCTGAAGACTTGCATCAGCTTTGAGGGCTGGCACCTTCCTTGTGGGAGAAGTAGCTAGAGGTTTACTATTTCGGAAAAAAGGCACTGCCGGGAAGGAAAAAGATAACATGCTACACCTCTGGGAAAGCAGAGATGCTAGTGCTGTTGTGCCTGTAAATAGGCTGCAGAGGGAAGCTGAAGACTTGCATCAGCTTTGAGGGCTGGCACCTTCCTTGTGGGAGAAGTAGCTAGAGGTTTACTATTTCGGAAAAAAGGCACTGCCGGGAAGGAAAAAGATAACATGCTACACCTCTGGGAAAGCAGAGATTCTAGTGCTGTTGTGCCTGCAAATAGGCTGCACAGGGAAGGTGAAAAACCTGTATCAGTTTTGAGGGCTAGCACCTACCTAGTGGGAGAACTGGGCTGATGTTTACTATTTCAGAAACAGGCACTGCCGGGAAGGAAAACGATGATATGCTACACCTCTGGGAAAGCTGAGATGCCAGTGCTGTTGTGCCTGCGAATAGGCTGCACAGGGAAGGTGAATACAAGGATCAGCTTTAAGGGCTAGCACCTTCCTAGTGGGAGAACTGGGCTGATGTTTACTATTTCAGAAACAGGCACTGCCGGGAAGGAAAACGATGACATGCTACACCTCTGGGAAAGCAGAGATGCCAGTGCTGTTGTGCCTGCGAATAGGCTGCACAGGGAAGGTGAAGACCTGCATAAGCTTTGAGGGCTGGCACCTTCCTAGTGGGAGAACTAGCTGGAGGTTCACTATTTCGGAAACAGGCACTGCCGGGAAGGAACACGATGACATGCTACACCTCTGGGAAAGCTGAGATGCCAGTGCTGTTGTGCCTGCGAATAGGCTTCAGAGGGAAGGTGAAAAACCAGTATCAGCTTTGAGGGCTAGCACCTACCTAGTGGGAGAACTGGGCTGATGTTTACTCTTTCAGAAACAGGCAGTGACGGGAAGGAAAACGATGACATGCTACACCTCTGGGAAAGCAGAGATGCCAGTGCTGTTGTGCCTGCGAATAGGCTTCAGAGGGAAGGTGAAAAACCAGTATCAGCTTTGAGGGCTAGCACCTACCTAGTGGGAGAACTGGGCTGATGTTTACTCTTTCAGAAACAGGCAGTGACGGGAAGGAAAACGATGACATGCTACACCTCTGGGAAAGCAGAGATGCCAGTGCTGTTGTGCCTGCGAATAGGCTGCAGAGGGAAGGTGAAGACCTGCATTAGCTTTGAGGGCTGGCACCTTCCTAGTTGGAGAACTAGCTGGAGGTTCACTATTTCGGAAACAGGCACTGCCGGGAAGGAACACGATGACATGCTACACCTCTGGGAAAGCAGAGATGCCAGTGCTGTTGTGCCTGCGAATAGGCTGCACAGGGAAGGTGAAAAACCTATATCAGTTTTGAGGGCTAGCACCTACCTAGTGGGAGAACTGGGCTGATGTTTACTATTTCAGAAACAGGCAGTGCCAGGAAGGAAAACGATGACATGCTACACCTCTGGGAAAGCAGAGATGCCAGTGCTGTTGTGCCTGCGAATAGGCTTCAGAGGGAAGGTGAAGACCAGCATCAGCTTTGAGGGCTGGCACCTTCCTTGTGGGAGAACTAGCTAGAGGTTTACTATTTCGGAAACAGGCACTGCCGGGAAGGAAAAAGATAACATGCTACACCTCTGGGAAAGCAGAGATGCCAGTGCTGTTGTGCCTGTAAATAGGCTGCAGAGGGAAGCTGAAGACTTGCATCAGCTTTGAGGGCTGGCACCTTCCTTGTGGGAGAAGTAGCTAGAGGTTTACTATTTCGGAAACAGGCACTGCCGGGAAGGAAAACGATGACATGCTACACCTCTGGGAAAGCTGAGATGCCAGTGCTGTTGTGCCTGCGAATAGGCTGCAGAGGGAAGGTGAATACAAGGATCAGCTTTGATGGCTAGCACCTTCCTAGTGGGAGTACTGGGCTGATGTTTACTATTTCAGAAACAGACACTGCCGGGAAGGAAAACGATGATATGCTACACCTCTGGGAAAGCTGAGATGCCAGTGCTGTTGTGCCTGCGAATAGGCTGCACAGGGAAGGTGAATACAAGGATCAGCTTTAAGGGCTAGCACCTTCCTAGTGGGAGAACTGGGCTGATGTTTACTATTTCAGAAACAGGCACTGCCGGGAAGGAAAACGATGACATGCTACACCTCTGGGAAAGCAGAGATGCCAGTGCTGTTGTGCCTGCGAATAGGCTGCACAGGGAAGGTGAAGACCTGCATAAGCTTTGAGGGCTGGCACCTTCCTAGTGGGAGAACTAGCTGGAGGTTCACTATTTCGGAAACAGGCACTGCCGGGAAGGAACACGATGACATGCTACACCTCTGGGAAAGCTGAGATGCCAGTGCTGTTGTGCCTGCGAATAAGATTCAGAGGGAAGGTGAAAAACCAGTATCAGCTTTGAGGGCTAGCACCTACCTAGTGGGAGAACTGGGCTGATGTTTACTCTTTCAGAAACAGGCAGTGACGGGAAGGAAAACGATGACATGCTACACCTCTGGGAAAGCAGAGATGCCAGTGCTGTTGTGCCTGCGAATAGGCTTCAGAGGGAAGGTGAAAAACCAGTATCAGCTTTGAGGGCTAGCACCTACCTAGTGGGAGAACTGGGCTGATGTTTACTCTTTCAGAAACAGGCAGTGACGGGAAGGAAAACGATGACATGCTACACCTCTGGGAAAGCAGAGATGCCAGTGCTGTTGTGCCTGCGAATAGGCTGCAGAGGGAAGGTGAAGACCTGCATTAGCTTTGAGGGCTGGCACCTTCCTAGTTGGAGAACTAGCTGGAGGTTCACTATTTCGGAAACAGGCACTGCCGGGAAGGAACACGATGACATGCTACACCTCTGGGAAAGCAGAGATGCCAGTGCTGTTGTGCCTGCGAATAGGCTGCACAGGGAAGGTGAAAAACCTATATCAGTTTTGAGGGCTAGCACCTACCTAGTGGGAGAACTGGGCTGATGTTTACTATTTCAGAAACAGGCAGTGCCAGGAAGGAAAACGATGACATGCTACACCTCTGGGAAAGCTGAGATGCCAGTGCTGTTGTGCCTGCGAATAGGCTTCAGAGGGAAGGTGAAGACCAGCATCAGCTTTGAGGGCTGGCACCTTCCTTGTGGGAGAACTAGCTAGAGGTTTACTATTTCGGAAACAGGCACTGCCGGGAAGGAAAAAGATAACATGCTACACCTCTGGGAAAGCAGAGATGCCAGTGCTGTTGTGCCTGTAAATAGGCTGCAGAGGGAAGCTGAAGACTTGCATCAGCTTTGAGGGCTGGCACCTTCCTTGTGGGAGAAGTAGCTAGAGGTTTACTATTTCGGAAACAGGCACTGCCGGGAAGGAAAACGATGACATGCTACACCTCTGGGAAAGCTGAGATGCCAGTGCTGTTGTGCCTGCGAATAGGCTGCAGAGGGAAGGTGAATACAAGGATCAGCTTTGATGGCTAGCACCTTCCTAGTGGGAGTACTGGGCTGATGTTTACTATTTCAGAAACAGGCACTGCCGGGAAGGAAAACGATGACATGCTGCACCTCTGGGAAAGCAGAGATGCCAGTGCTGTTGTGCCTGCGAATAGGCTGCAGAGGGAAGGTGAAAAACCTGTATCAGTTTTGAGGGCTAGCACCTACCTAGTGGGAGAACTGGGCTGATGTTTACTATTTCAGAAACAGGCACTGCCGGGAAGGAAAACGATGACATGCTACACCTCTGGGAAAGCTGAGATGCCAGTGCTGTTGTGCCTGCGAATAGGCTGCACAGGGACGGTGAATACAAGGATCAGCTTTGAGGGCTTGCACATTCCTAGTGGGAGAAGTGGGCTGATGTTTACTATCTCAGAAACAGAGACTGCCGGGAAGGAAAACGATGACATGCTACACCTCTGGGAAAGCAGAGATGCCAGTGCTGTTGTGCCTGCGAATAGGCTGCAGAGGGAAGGTGAAGACCTGCATCAGCTTTGAGGGCTGGCACCTTCCTTGTGGGAGAACTGGGCTGATGTTTACTATTTCAGAAACAGGCACTGCCGGGAAGGAAAACGATAACATGCTACACCTCTGGGAAAGCAGAGATGCCAGTGCTGTTGTGCCTGCGAATAGGCTGCAGAGGGAAGGTGAAGACCTGCATCAGCTTTGAGGGCTGGCACCTTCCTAGGTGGAGAACTAGCTGGAGGTTCACTATTTCGGAAACAGGCACTGCCGGGAAGGAACACGATGACATGCTACAACTCTGGGAAAGCAGAGATGTCAGTGCTCTTGTGCCTGCAAATAGGCTGCACAGGGACGGTGAATACAAGGATCAGCTTTGAGGGCTTGCACATTCCTAGTGGGAGAAGTGGGCTGATGTTTACTATCTCAGAAACAGAGACTGCCGGGAAGGAAAACGATGACTTGCTACACCTCTGGGAAAGCAGAGATGCCAGTGCTGTTGTGCCTGCGAATAGGCTGCACAGGGAAGTTGAAAAAGCTGTATCAGTTTTGAGGGCTAGCACCTACCTAGTGGGAGAACTGGGCTGATGTTTACTATTTCAGAAACAGGCACTGCCGGGAAGGAAAACGATGACATGCTGCACCTCAGGGAAAGCAGAGATGCCAGTGCTGTTGTGCCTGCGAATAGGCTGCACAGGGAAGGTGAATACAAGGATCAGCTTTAAGGGCTAGCACCTTCCTAGTGGGAGAACTGGGCTGATGTTTACTATTTCAGAAACAGGCACTGCCGGGAAGGAAAACGATAACATGCTACACCTCTGGGAAAGCAGAGATGCCAGTGCTGTTGTGCCTGCGAATAGGCTGCAGAGGGAAGGTGAAGACCTGCATCAGCTTTGAGGGCTGGCACCTTCCTTGTGGGAGAACTGGGCTGATGTTTACTATTTCAGAAACAGGCACTGCCGAGAAGGAAAAAGGTAACATGCTACACCTCAGGGAAAGCAGAGATCCCAGTGCTGTTGTGCCTGCAAATAGGCTGCATAGGGAAGGTGAAGACCTGCATAAGCTTTGAGGGCTGGCACCTTCCTAGTGGGAGAACTAGCTAGAGGTTCACTATTTCGGAAACAGGCACTGCCGGGAAGGAAAACGATGACATGCTACACCTCTGGGAAAGCAGAGATGCCAGTGCTGTTGTGCCTGCGAATACGCTGCAGAGGGAAGGTGAAGACCTGCATCAGCTTTGATGGCTGGCACCTTCCTATTGGGAGAACTGGGCTGATCTTTACTATCTCAGAAACAGAGAGTGCCGGGAAGGAAAACGATGATATGCTACACCTCTGGGAAAGCAGAGATGCCGGTGCTGTTGTGCCTGCAAATAGGCTGCACAGGGAAGGTGAAAAACCTGTATCAGTTTTGAGGGCTAGCACCTACCTAGTGGGAGAACTGGGCTGATGTTTACTATTTCAGAAACAGGCACTGCCGGGAAGGAAAACGATGATATGCTACACCTCTGGGAAAGCTGAGATGCCAGTGCTGTTGTGCCTGCGAATAGGCTGCACAGGGAAGGTGAATACAAGGATCAGCTTTAAGGGCTAGCACCTTCCTAGTGGGAGAACTAGCTGGAGGTTCACTATTTCAGAAACAGGCAGTGACGGGAAGGAAAACGATGACATGCTACACCTCTGGGAAAGCAGAGATGCCAGTGCTGTTGTGCCTGCGAATAGGCTGCACAGGGAAGGTGAAAAACCTGTATCAGTTTTGAGGGCTAGCACCTACCTAGTGGGAGAACTGGGCTGATGTTTACTATTTCAGAAACAGGCACTGCCGGGAAGGAAAACGATGACATGCTACACCTCTGGGAAAGCAGAGATGCCAGTGCTGTTGTGCCTGCGAATAGGCTGCAGAGGGAAGGTGAAGACCTGCATCAGCTTTGAGGGCTGGCACCTTCCTAGGTGGAGAACTAGCTGGAGGTTCACTATTTCGGAAACAGGCACTGCCGGGAAGGAACACGATGACATGCTATAACTCTGGGAAAGCAGAGATGCCAGTGCTCTTGTGCCTGCAAATAGGCTGCACAGGGACGGTGAATACAAGGATCAGCTTTGAGGGCTTGCACATTCCTAGTGGGAGAAGTGGGCTGATGTTTACTATCTCAGAAACAGAGACTGCCGGGAAGGAAAACAATGACTTGCTACACCTCTGGGAAAGCAGAGATGCCAGTGCTGTTGTGCCTGCGAATAGGCTGCACAGGGAAGGTGAAAAAGCTGTATCAGTTTTGAGGGCTAGCACCTACCTAGTGGGAGAACTGGGCTGATGTTTACTATTTCAGAAACAGGCACTGCCGGGAAGGAAAACGATGACATGCTACACCTCTGGGAAAGCTGAGATGCCAGTGCTGTTGTGCCTGCGAATAGCTGCACAGGGAAGGTGAAGACCAGCATAAGCTTTGAGGGCTAGCACCTTCCTAGTGGGAGAACTGGGCTGATGTTTACTATTTCAGAAACAGGCACTGCCGGGAAGGAAAACGATAACATGCTACACCTCTGGGAAAGCAGAGATGCCAGTGCTGTTGTGCCTGCGAATAGGCTGCACAGGGAAGGTGAAGACCTGCATAAGCTTTGAGGGCTGGCACCTTCCTAGTGGGAGAACTAGCTGGAGGTTCACTATTTCGGAAACAGGCACTGCCGGGAAGGAACACCATGACATGCTACACCTCTGGGAAAGCAGAGATGCCAGTG
Organism: Necrosyrtes monachus; assembly: GCA_037953605.1. Classification (NCBI taxonomy): domain Eukaryota; kingdom Metazoa; phylum Chordata; class Aves; order Accipitriformes; family Accipitridae; genus Necrosyrtes; species Necrosyrtes monachus. The sequence continues at coordinate 144,610 of JAZGTQ010000489.1, forward strand.
CTGTTGTGCCTGCGAATAGGCTGCACAGGGAAGGTGAAAAAGCTGTATCAGTTTTGAGGGCTAGCACTTACCTAGTGGGAGAACTGGGCTGATGTTTACTCTTTCAGAAACAGGCAGTGACGGGAAGGAAAACGATGACATGCTACACCTCAGGGAAAGCAGAGATGCCAGTGCTGTTGTGCCTGCGAATAGGCTGCAGAGGGAAGTTGAAGACCTGCATTAGCTTTGAGGGCTGGCACCTTCCTAGTTGGAGAACTAGCTGGAGGTTCACTATTTCGGAAACAGGCACTGCCGGGAAGGAACACGATGACATGCTACACCTCTGGGAAAGCTGAGATGCCAGTGCTGTTGTGCCTGCGAATAGGCTGCACAGGGAAGTTGAAAAACCTATATCAGTTTTGAGGGCTAGCACCTACCTAGTGGGAGAACTGGGCTGATGTTTACTATTTCAGAAACAGGCAGTGCCAGGAAGGAAAACGATGACATGCTACACCTCTGGTAAAGCAGAGATGCCAGTGCTGTTGTGCCTGCGAATAGGCTGCACAGGGAAGGTGAAAAACCTGTATCAGTTTTGAGGGCTAGCACCTACCTAGTGGGAGAACTGGGCTGATGTTTACTATTTCAGAAACAGGCACTGCCGGGAAGGAAAACGATGACATGCTACACCTCAGGGAAAGCAGAGATGCCAGTGCTGTTTTGCCTGCAAATAGGCTGCACAGGGACCGTGAACACCAGCATCACCTTTGACGGCTACCACATTCCTAGTGGGACCACTGGGCTGATGTTTACTATTTCAGAAACAGGCACTGCCGGGAAGGAAAACGATGACATGCTACACCTCAGGGAAAGCAGAGATGCCAGTGCTGTTGTGCCTGCAAATAGGCTGCACAGGGAAGGTGAAAAACCTGTATCAGTTTTGAGGGCTAGCACCTACCTAGTGGGAGAACTGGGCTGATGTTTACTATTTCAGAAACAGCCACTGCCCGGAAGGAAAACGATGACATGCTACACCTCTGGGAAAGCAGAGATGCCAGTGCTGTTGTGCCTGCGAATAGGCTGCAGAGGGAAGTTGAAGACCTGCATTAGCTTTGAGGGCTGGCACCTTCCTAGTGGGAGAACTAGCTGGAGGTTCACTATTTCGGAAACAGGCACTGCCGGGAAGGAACACGATGACATGCTACACCTCTGGGAAAGCAGAGATGCCAGTGCTGTTGTGCCTGCGAATAGGCTGCACAGGGAAGTTGAAAAACCTATATCAGTTTTGAGGGCTAGCACCTACCTAGTGGGAGAACTGGGCTGATGTTTACTATTTCAGAAACAGGCACTGCCAGGAAGGAAAACGATGACATGCTGCACCTCTGGTAAAGCAGAGATGCCAGTGCTGTTGTGCCTGCGAATAGGCTGCACAGGGAAGGTGAAAAACCTGTATCAGTTTTGAGGGCTAGCACCTACCTAGTGGGAGAACTGGGCTGATGTTTACTATTTCAGAAACAGGCACTGCCGGGAAGGAAAACGATGACATGCTACACCTCTGGGAAAGCTGAGATGCCAGTGCTGTTGTGCCTGCGAATAGGCTGCACAGGGACGGTGAATACAAGGATCAGCTTTGATGGCTAGCACCTTCCTAGTGGGAGAACTGGGCTGATGTTTACTATCTCAGAAACAGACACTGCCGGGAAGGAAAACGATCACATACTACACCTCTGGGAAAGCAGAGATGCCAGTGCTGTTGTGCCTGCAAATAGGCTGCACAGGGAAGGTGAAAAAGCTGTATCAGTTTTGACGGCTAGCACCTACCTAGTGGGAGAACTAGCTGGAGATTTACTCTTTCGGAAACAGGCACTGCCGGGAAGGAAAAAGATAACATGCTACACCTCTGGGAAAGCAGAGATGCCAGTGCTGTTGTGCCTGCAAATAGGCTGCAGAGGGAAGCTGAAGACTTGCATCAGCTTTGAGGGCTGGCACCTACCTAGTGGGACAACTGGGCTGATGTTTACTATCTCAGAAACAGAGACTGCCGGGAAGGAAAACGATGATATGCTACACCTCTGGGAAAGCAGAGATGCCGGTGCTGTTGTGCCTGCAAATAGGCTGCACAGGGAAGGTAAAAAACCTGTATCAGTTTTGAGGGCTAGCACCTTCCTAGTGGGAGAACTAGGCTGATGTTTACTATTTCAGAAACAGACACTGCCGGGAAGGAAAACGATGACATGCTGCACCTCTGGGAAAGCAGAGATGCCAGTGCTGTTGTGCCTGCGAATAGGCTGCAGAGGGAAGGTGAATACAAGGATCAGCTTTGATGGCTAGCACCTTCCTAGTGGGAGTACTGGGCTGATGTTTACTATTTCAGAAACAGACACTGCCGGGAAGGAAAACGATGACATGCTGCACCTCTGGGAAAGCAGAGATGCCAGTGCTGTTGTGCCTGCGAATAGGCTGCATAGGGAAGGTGAAAAACCTGTATCAGTTTTGAGGGCTAGCACCTACCTAGTGGGAGAACTGGGCTGATGTTTACTATTTCAGAAACAGGCACTGCCGGGAAGGAAAACGATGACATGCTACACCTCTGGGAAAGCAGAGATGCCAGTGCTGTTGTGCCTGCAAATAGGCTTCAGAGGGAAGGTGAAAAACCTGTATCAGTTCTGAGGGCTAGCACCTACCTAGTGGGAGAACTGGGCTGATGTTTACTATTTCAGAAACAGGCAGTGCCAGGAAGGAAAACGATGACATGCTACACCTCTGGGAAAGCAGAGATGCCAGTGCTGTTGTGCCTGCGAATAGGCTGCAGAGGGAAGGTGAAGACCTGCATCAGCTTTGAGGGCTGGCACCTTCCTTGTGGGAGAACTGGGCTGATGTTTACTATTTCAGAAACAGGCACTGCCGGGAAGGAAAACGATAACATGCTACACCTCTGGGAAAGCAGAGATGCCAGTGCTGTTGTGCCTGCGAATAGGCTGCAGAGGGAAGGTGAAGACCTGCATAAGCTTTGAGGGCTGGCACCTTCCTAGTGGGAGAACTAGCTGGAGGTTCACTATTTCGGAAACAGGCACTGCCGGGAAGGAACACGATGACATGCTACAACTCTGGGAAAGCAGAGATGCCAGTGCTCTTGTGCCTGCAAATAGGCTGCACAGGGACGGTGAATACAAGGATCAGCTTTGAGGGCTTGCACATTCCTAGTGGGAGAAGTGGGCTGATGTTTACTATCTCAGAAACAGAGACTGCCGGGAAGGAAAACGATGACTTGCTACACCTCTGGGAAAGCAGAGATGCCAGTGCTGTTGTGCCTGCGAATAGGCTGCAGAGGGAAGGTGAAGACCTGCGTCAGCTTTGAGGGCTGGCACCTTCCTTGTGGGAGAACTGGGCTGATGTTTACTATTTCAGAAACAGGCACTGCCGAGAAGGAAAACGGTAACATGCTACACCTCAGGGAAAGCAGAGATGCCAGTGCTGTTGTGCCTGCAAATAGGCTGCACAGGGAAGGTGAAAAAGCTGTATCAGTTTTGAGGGCTAGCACCTACCTAGTGGGAGAACTGGGCTGATGTTTACTATTTCAGAAACAGGCACTGCCGGGAAGGAAAACGATGACATGCTGCACCTCTGGGAAAGCAGAGATGCCAGTGCTGTTGTGCCTGCGAATAGGCTGCACAGGGAAGGTGAATACAAGGATCAGCTTTAAGGGCTAGCACCTTCCTAGTGGGAGAACTGGGCTGATGTTTACTATCTCAGAAGCAGACACTGCCGGGAAGGAAAAAGATAACATGCTACATCTCTGGTAAAGCAGAGATGCCAGTGCTGTTGTGCCTGCGAATAGGCTGCACAGGGAAGGTGAAGACCAGCATCAGCTTTGAGGGCTAGCACCTACCTAGTGGGAGTACTGGGCTGATGTTTACTATTTCAGAAACAGGCACTGCCGGGAAGGAAAACGATAACATGCTACACCTCTGGGAAAGCAGAGATGCCAGTGCTGTTGTGCCTGCGAATAGGCTGCAGAGGGAAGGTGAAGACCTGCATCAGCTTTGAGGGCTGGCACCTTCCTTGTGGGAGAACTGGGCTGATGTTTACTATTTCAGAAACAGGCACTGCCGAGAAGGAAAAAGGTAACATGCTACACCTCAGGGAAAGCAGAGATGCCAGTGCTGTTGTGCCTGCAAATAGGCTGCATAGGGAAGGTGAAGACCTGCATAAGCTTTGAGGGCTGGCACCTTCCTAGTGGGAGAACTAGCTGGAGGTTCACTATTTCGGAAACAGGCACTGCCGGGAAGGAACACGATGACATGCTACAACTCTGGGAAAGCAGAGATGCCAGTGGTGTTGTGCCTGCAAATAGGCTGCACAGGGAAGGTGAAAAAGGTGTATCAGTTTTGAGGGCTAGCACCTACCTAGTGGGAGAACTGGGCTGATGTTTACTCTTTCAGAAACAGGCAGTGACGGGAAGGAAAACGATGACATGCTACACCTCTGGGAAAGCAGAGATGCCAGTGCTGTTGTGCCTGCGAATAGGCTGCAGAGGGAAGGTGAAGACCTGCATTAGCTTTGAGGGCTGGCACCTTCCTAGTTGGAGAACTAGCTGGAGGTTCACTATTTCGGAAACAGGCACTGCCGGGAAGGAACACGATGACATGCTACACCTCTGGGAAAGCAGAGATGCCAGTGCTGTTGTGCCTGCAAATAGGCTGCACAGGGAAGGTGAAAAACCAGTATCAGCTTTGATGGCTGGCACCATCCTAGTGGGAGAACTGGGCTGATGTTTACTATTTCAGAAACAGAGACTGCCGGGAAGGAAAACGATGACATGCTACACCTCTGGGAAAGCTGAGATGCCAGTGCTGTTGTGCCTGCGAATAGGCTGCAGAGGGAAGGTGAATACAAGGATCAGCTTTGATGGCTAGCACCTTCCTAGTGGGAGTACTGGGCTGATGATTACTATTTCAGAAACAGACACTGCCGGGAAGGAAAACGATGACATGCTGCACCTCTGGGAAAGCAGAGATGCCAGTGCTGTTGTGCCTGCGAATAGGCTGCATAGGGAAGGTGAAGACCTGCATCAGCTTTGAGGGCTGGCACCTTCCTTGTGGGAGAACTGGGCTGATGTTTACTATTTCAGAAACAGGCACTGCCGGGAAGGAAAACGATGACATGCTGCACCTCTGGGAAAGCAGAGATGCCAGTGCTGTTGTGCCTGCGAATAGGCTGCAGAGGGAATGTGAAAAACCTGTATCAGTTTTGAGGGCTAGCACCTACCTAGTGGGAGAACTGGGCTGATGTTTACTATTTCAGAAACAGGCACTGCCGGGAAGGAAAACGATGACATGCTACACCTCTGGGAAAGCTGAGATGCCAGTGCTGTTGTGCCTGCGAATAGGCTGCACAGGGACGGTGAATACAAGGATCAGCTTTGAGGGCTTGCACATTCCTAGTGGGAGAAGTGGGCTGATGTTTACTATCTCAGAAACAGAGACTGCCGGGAAGGAAAACGATGACATGCTACACCTCTGGGAAAGCAGAGATGCCAGTGCTGTTGTGCCTGCGAATAGGCTGCAGAGGGAAGGTGAAGACCTGCATCAGCTTTGAGGGCTGGCACCTTCCTTGTGGGAGAACTGGGCTGATGTTTACTATTTCAGAAACAGGCACTGCCGGGAAGGAAAACGATAACATGCTACACCTCTGGGAAAGCAGAGATGCCAGTGCTGTTGTGCCTGCGAATAGGCTGCAGAGGGAAGGTGAAGACCTGCATCAGCTTTGAGGGCTGGCACCTTCCTTGTGGGAGAACTGGGCTGATGTTTACTATTTCAGAAACAGGCACTGCCGAGAAGGAAAACGGTAACATGCTACACCTCTGGGAAAGCAGAGATGCCAGTGCTGTTGTGCCTGCGAATAGGCTGCAGAGGGAAGGTGAAGACCTGCATCAGCTTTGAGGGCTGGCACCTTCCTTGTGGGAGAACTGGGCTGATGTTTACTATTTCAGAAACAGGCACTGCCGAGAAGGAAAAAGGTAACATGCTACACCTCAGGGAAAGCAGAGATCCCAGTGCTGTTGTGCCTGCAAATAGGCTGCATAGGGAAGGTGAAGACCTGCATAAGCTTTGAGGGCTGGCACCTTCCTAGTGGGAGAACTAGCTGGAGGTTCACTATTTCGGAAACAGGCACTGCCGGGAAGGAAAACGATGACATGCTACACCTCTGGGAAAGCAGAGATGCCAGTGCTGTTGTGCCTGCGAATAGGCTTCAGAGGGAAGGTGAAGACCAGCATCAGCTTTGAGGGCTAGCACCTTTTTTGTGGGAGATCTGGTCCGATGTTTACTATCTCAGAAACAGGTTCTGCCGGGAAGGAAAAAGATAACATGCTACACCTCTGGGAAAGAAAGATGCCAGTGCTGTTGTGCCTGCAAATAGGCTGCAGAGGGAAGCTGAAGACTTGCATCAGCTTTGAGGGCTGCCACCTTCCTTGTGGAACAACTGGGCTGATGTGTACTATTTCAGAAACAGGTTATGCCGGGAAGGAACACGATGACATGCTACACCTCTGGGAAAGCAGAGATGCCAGTGCTGTTCTGCCTGCGAATACGCTGCAGAGGGAAGGTGAAGACCTGCATCAGCTTTGATGGCTGGCACCTTCCTATTGGGAGAACTGGGCTGATGTTTACTATCTCAGAAACAGAGAGTGCCGGGAAGGAAAACGATGATATGCTACACCTCTGGGAAAGCAGAGATGCCGGTGCTGTTGTGCCTGCAAATAGGCTGCACAGGGAAGGTGAAAAACCTGTATCAGTTTTGAGGGCTAGCACCTACCTAGTGGGAGAACTGGGCTGATGTTTACTATTTCAGAAACAGGCACTGCCGGGAAGGAAAACGATGACATGCTACACCTCTGGGAAAGCTGAGATGCCAGTGCTGTTGTGCCTGCGAATAGGCTGCACAGGGACGGTGAATACAAGGATCAGCTTTAAGGGCTAGCACCTTCCTAGTGGGAGAACTAGCTGGAGGTTCACTATTTCGGAAACAGGCACTGCCGGGAAGGAAAACGATGACATGCTACACCTCTGGGAAAGCAGAGATGCCAGTGCTGTTGTGCCTGCGAATAGGCTGCACAGGGAAGGTGAATACAAGGATCAGCTTTAAGGGCTAGCACCTTCCTAGTGGGAGAACTAGCTGGAGGTTCACTATTTCGGAAACAAGCACTGCCGGGAAGGAAAACGATGACATGCTACACCTCTGGGAAAGCAGAGATGCCAGTGCTGTTGTGCCTGCGAATAGGCTGCACAGGGAAGGTGAAAAACCTGTATCAGTTTTGAGGGCTAGCACCTACCTAGTGGGAGAACTGGGCTGATGTTTACTATTTCAGAAACAGGCACTGCCGGGAAGGAAAACGATGACATGCTACACCTCTGGGAAAGCTGAGATGCCAGTGCTGTTGTGCCTGCGAATAGGCTGCACAGGGACGGTGAATACAAGGATCAGCTTTGAGGGCTTGCACATTCCTAGTGGGAGAAGTGGGCTGATGTTTACTATCTCAGAAACAGAGACTGCCGGGAAGGAAAACGATGACATGCTACACCTCTGGGAAAGCAGAGATGCCAGTGCTGTTGTGCCTGCGAATAGGCTGCAGAGGGAAGGTGAAGACCTGCATCAGCTTTGAGGGCTGGCACCTTCCTTGTGGGAGAACTGGGCTGATGTTTACTATTTCAGAAACAGGCACTGCCGAGAAGGAAAACGGTAACATGCTACACCTCAGGGAAAGCAGAGATGCCAGTGCTGTTGTGCCTGCAAATAGGCTGCACAGGGAAGGTGAAAAAGCTGTATCAGTTTTGAAGGCTAGCACCTACCTATTGGGAGAACTGGGCTGATGTTTACTATTTCAGAAACAGGCACTGCCGGGAAGGAAAACGATGACATGCTGCACCTCTGGGAAAGCAGAGATGCCAGTGCTGTTGTGCCTGCGAATAGGCTGCACAGGGAAGGTGAAGACCAGCATCAGCTTTGAGGGCTAGCACCTTCCTAGTGGGAGAACTGGGCTGATGTTTACTATCTCAGAAACAGACACTGCCGGGAAGGAAAAAGATAACATGCTACACCTCTGGGAAAGCAGAGATGCCAGTGCTGTTGTGCCTGCGAATAGGCTGCACAGGGAAGGTGAAGACCAGCATCAGCTTTGAGGGCTAGCACCTACCTAGTGGGAGTACTGGGCTGATGTTTACTATTTCAGAAACAGGCACTGCCGGGAAGGAAAACGATAACATGCTACACCTCAGGGAAAGCAGAGATGCCAGTGCTGTTGTGCCTGCGAATAGGCTGCAGAGGGAAGGTGAAGACCTGCATCAGCTTTGAGGGCTGGCACCTTCCTTGTGGGAGAACTGGGCTGATGTTTACTATTTCAGAAACAGGCACTGCCGAGAAGGAAAACGGTAACATGCTACACCTCAGGGAAAGCAGAGATGCCAGTGCTGTTGTGCCTGCGAATAGGCTGCAGAGGGAAGGTGAAAAACCTGTATCAGTTTTGAGGGCTAGCACCTTCCTAGTGGGAGAACTAGCTGGAGGTTCACTATTTCGGAAACAGGCACTGCCGGGAAGGAAAACGATGACGTGCTACACCTCAGGGAAAGCTGAGATGCCAGTGCTGTTGTGCCTGCGAATAGGCTGCACAGGGAAGGTGAATACAAGGATCAGCTTTAAGGGCTAGCACCTTCCTAGTGGGAGAACTGGGCTGATGTTTACTATTTCAGAAACAGGCACTGCCGGGAAGGAAAACGATGACATGCTACACCTCTGGGAAAGCTGAGATGCCAGTGCTGTTGTGCCTGCGAATAGGCTGCAGAGGGAAGGTGAATACAAGGATCAGCTTTGATGGCTAGCACCTTCCTAGTGGGAGTACTGGGCTGATGTTTACTATTTCAGAAACAGGCACTGCCGGGAAGGAAAACGATGACATGCTACACCTCTGGGAAAGCAGAGATGCCAGTGCTGTTGTGCCTGCGAATAGGCTGCATAGGGAAGGTGAAAAACCTGTATCAGTTTTGAGGGCTAGCACCTACCTAGTGGGAGAACTGGACTGATGTTTACTATTTCAGAAACAGGCACTGCCGGGAAGGAAAACGATGACATGCTACACCTCTGGGAAAGCTGAGATGCCAGTGCTGTTGTGCCTGCGAATAGGCTGCACAGGGACGGTGAATACAAGGATCAGCTTTGAGGGCTTGCACATTCCTAGTGGGAGAAGTGGGCTGATGTTTACTATCTCAGAAACAGGCACTGCCGGGAAGGAAAACGATAACATGCTACACCTCTGGGAAAGCAGAGATGCCAGTGCTGTTGTGCCTGCGAATAGGCTGCAGAGGGAAGGTGAAGACCTGCATAAGCTTTGAGGGCTGGCACCTTCCTAGTGGGAGAACTAGCTGGAGGTTCACTATTTCGGAAACAGGCACTGCCGGGAAGGAACACGATCACATGCTACAACTCTGGGAAAGCAGAGATGCCAGTGCTGTTGTGCCTGCAAATAGGCTGCACAGGGACGGTGAATACAAGGATCAGCTTTGAGGGCTTGCACATTCCTAGTGGGAGAAGTGGGCTGATGTTTACTATCTCAGAAACAGAGACTGCCGGGAAGGAAAACGATGACTTGCTACACCTCTGGGAAAGCAGAGATGCCAGTGCTGTTGTGCCTGCGAATAGGCTGCACAGGGAAGGTGAATACAAGGATCAGCTTTGAGGGCTGGCACCTTCCTTGTGGGAGAACGGGGCTGATGTTTACTATTTCAGAAACAGGCACTGCCGAGAAGGAAAACGGTAACATGCTGCACCTCAGGGAAAGCAGAGATGCCAGTGCTGTTGTGCCTGCAAATAGGCTGCACAGGGAAGGTGAAAAAGCTGTATCAGTTTTGAGGGCTAGCACCTACCTAGTGGGAGAACTGGGCTGATGTTTACTATTTCAGAAACAGGCACTGCCGGGAAGGAAAACGATGACATGCTGCACCTCTGGGAAAGCAGAGATGCCAGTGCTGTTGTGCCTGCGAATAGGCTGCACAGGGAAGGTGAATACAAGGATCAGCTTTAAGGGCTAGCACCTTCCTAGTGGGAGAACTGGGCTGATGTTTACTATCTCAGAAGCAGACACTGCCGGGAAGGAAAACGATAACATGCTACACCTCTGGGAAAGCAGAGATGCCAGTGCTGTTGTGCCTGCGAATAGGCTGCAGAGGGAAGGTGAAGACCTGCATCAGCTTTGAGGGCTGGCACCTTCCTTGTGGGAGAACTGGGCTGATGTTTACTATTTCAGAAACAGGCACTGCCGAGAAGGAAAAAGGTAACATGCTACACCTCAGGGAAAGCAGAGATGCCAGTGCTGTTGTGCCTGCAAATAGGCTGCATAGGGAAGGTGAAGACCTGCATAAGCTTTGAGGGCTGGCACCTTCCTAGTGGGAGAACTAGCTGGAGGTTCACTATTTCGGAAACAGGCACTGCCGGGAAGGAAAACGATGACATGCTACACCTCTGGGAAAGCTGAGATGCCAGTGCTGTTGTGCCTGCGAATAGGCTGCACAGGGACGGTGAATACAAGGATCAGCTTTGAGGGCTAGCACCTACCTAGTGGGAGAACTGGACTGATGTTTACTATTTCAGAAACAGGCACTGCCGGGAAGGAAAACGATGACATGCTACGCCTCTGGGAAAGCAGAGATGCCAGTGCTGTTGTGCCTGCTAATAGGCTGCAGAGGGAAGGTGAAGACATGCATCAGCTTTGAGGGCTGGCACCTTCCTAGTGGGAGAACTAGCTGGAGGTTCACTATTTCGGAAACAGGCACTGCCGGGAAGGAACACGATGACATGCTACAACTCTGGGAAAGCAGAGATGCCAGTGCTGTTGTGCCTGCGAATAGGCTGCACAGGGAAGGTGAAGACCTGCATAAGCTTTGAGGGCTGGCACCTTCCTAGTGGGAGAACTAGCTGGAGGTTCACTATTTCGGAAACAGGCACTGCCGGGAAGGAACACGATGACATGCTACAACTCTGGGAAAGCAGAGATGCCAGTGCTGTTGTGCCTGCAAATAGGCTGCACAGGGAAGGTGAAAAAGCTGTATCAGTTTTGAGGGCTAGCACCTACCTAGTGGGAGAACTGGGCTGATGTTTACTATTTCAGAAACAGGCACTGCCGGGAAGGAAAACGATGATATGCTACACCTCTGGGAAAGCTGAGATGCCAGTGCTGTTGTGCCTGCGAATAGGCTGCACAGGGAAGGTGAATACAAGGATCAGCTTTAAGGGCTAGCACCTTCCTAGTGGGAGAACTGGGCTGATGTTTACTATTTCAGAAACAGGCACTGCCGGGAAGGAAAACGATGACATGCTACACCTCTGGGAAAGCAGAGATGCCAGTGCTGTTGTGCCTGCGAATAGGCTGCAGAGGGAAGGTGAAGACCTGCATCAGCTTTGAGGGCTGGCACCTTCCTTGTGGGAGAACTGGGCTGATGTTTACTATTTCAGAAACAGGCACTGCCAAGAAGGAAAACGATGACGTGCTACACCTCAGGGAAAGCAGAGATGCCAGTGCTGTTGTGCCTGCGAATAGGCTGCAGAGGGAAGGTGAAGACCTGCATCAGCTTTGAGGGCTGGCATCTTCCTAGTGGGAGAACTAGCTGGAGGTTCACTATTTCGGAAACAGGCACTGCCGGGAAGGAACACCATGACATGCTACAACTCTGGGAAAGCAGAGATGCCAGTGGTGTTGTGCCTGCGAATAGGCTGCAGAGGGAAGGTGAAAAAGCTGTATCAGTTTTGAGGGCTAGCACCTACCTAGTGGGAGAACTGGGCTGATGTTTACTCTTTCAGAAACAGGCAGTGACGGGAAGGAAAACGATGACATGCTACACCTCTGGGAAAGCAGAGATGCCAGTGCTGTTGTGCCTGCGAATAGGCTGCAGAGGGAAGGTGAAGACCTGCATTAGCTTTGAGGGCTGGCACCTTCCTAGTTGGAGAACTAGCTGGAGGTTCACTATTTCGGAAACAGGCACTGCCGGGAAGGAACACGATGACATGCTACACATCTGGGAAAGCAGAGATGCCAGTGCTGTTGTGCCTGCGAATAGGCTGCACAGGGAAGGTGAAAAACCTATATCAGTTTTGAGGGCTAGCACCTACCTAGTGGGAGAACTGGGCTGATGTTTACTATTTCAGAAACAGGCAGTGCCTGGAAGGAAAACGATGACATGCTACACCTCTGGGAAAGCAGAGATGCCAGTGCTGTTGTGCCTGCGAATAGGCTTCAGAGGGAAGGTGAAGACCAGCATCAGCTTTGAGGGCTGGCACCTTCCTTGTGGGAGAACTAGCTAGAGGTTTACTATTTCGGAAACAGGCACTGCCGGGAAGGAAAAAGATAACATGCTACACCTCTGGGAAAGCAGAGATGCCAGTGCTGTTGTGCCTGCGAATAGGCTGCAGAGGGAAGGTGAAGAACTGCATCAGCTTTGAGGGTTGGCACCTTCCTAGTGGGAGAACTAGCTGGAGGTTCACTATTTCGGAAACAGGCACTGCCGGGAAGGAACACCATGACATGCTACAACTCTGGGAAAGCAGAGATGCCAGTGGTGTTGTGCCTGCAAATAGGCTGCACAGGGAAGGTGAAAAAGCTGTATCAGTTTTGAGGGCTAGCACCTACCTAGTGGGAGATCTGGGCTGATGTTTACTATTTCAGAAACAGGCACTGCCGGGAAGGAAAACGATGACATGCTACACCTCAGGGAAAGCAGAGATGCCAGTGCTGTTGTGCCTGCGAATAGGCTGCAGAGGGAAGGTGAAGACCTGCATCAGCTTTGAGGGCTGGCACCTTCCTAGTGGGAGAACTAGCTGGAGGTTCACTATTTCGGAAACAGGCACTGCCGGGAAGGAACACCATGACATGCTACAACTCTGGGAAAGCAGAGATGCCAGTGGTGTTGTGCCTGCAAATAGGCTGCACAGGGAAGGTGAAAAAGCTGTATCAGTTTTGAGGGCTAGCACCTTCCTAGTGGGAGAACTAGCTGGAGGTTCACTATTTCGGAAACAGGCACTGCCGGGAAGGAAAACGATGACGTGCTACACCTCAGGGAAAGCAGAGATGCCAGTGCTGTTGTGCCTGCGAATAGGCTGCACAGGGAAGGTGAATACAAGGATCAGCTTTGATGGCTAGCACCTTCCTAGTGGGAGTACTGGGCTGATGTTTACTATTTCAGAAACAGACACTGCCGGGAAGGAAAACGATGACATGCTGCACCTCTGGGAAAGCAGAGATGCCAGTGCTGTTGTGCCTGCGAATAGGCTGCATAGGGAAGGTGAAAAACCTGTATCAGTTTTGAGGGCTAGCACCTACCTAGTGGGAGAACTGGACTGATGTTTACTATTTCAGAAACAGGCACTGCCGGGAAGGAAAACGATGACATGCTACACCTCTGGGAAAGCTGAGATGCCAGTGCTGTTGTGCCTGCGAATAGGCTGCACAGGGACGGTGAATACAAGGATCAGCTTTGAGGGCTTGCACATTCCTAGTGGGAGAAGTGGGCTGATGTTTACTATCTCAGAAACAGGCACTGCCGGGAAGGAAAACGATAACATGCTGCACCTCAGGGAAAGCAGAGATGCCAGTGCTGTTGTGCCTGCAAATAGGCTGCACAGGGAAGGTGAAAAAGCTGTATCAGTTTTGAGGGCTAGCACCTACCTAGTGGGAGAACTGGGCTGATGTTTACTATTTCAGAAACAGGCACTGCCGGGAAGGAAAACGATGACATGCTGCACCTCTGGGAAAGCAGAGATGCCAGTGCTGTTGTGCCTGCGAATAGGCTGCACAGGGAAGGTGAATACAAGGATCAGCTTTAAGGGCTAGCACCTTCCTAGTGGGAGAACTGGGCTGATGTTTACTATCTCAGAAGCAGACACTGCCGGGAAGGAAAAAGATAACATGCTACATCTCTGGTAAAGCAGAGATGCCAGTGCTGTTGTGCCTGCGAATAGGCTGCACAGGGAAGGTGAAGACCAGCACCAGCTTTGAGGGCTAGCACCTACCTAGTGGGAGTACTGGGCTGATGTTTACTATTTCAGAAACAGGCACTGCCGGGAAGGAAAACGATAACATGCTACACCTCTGGGAAAGCAGAGATGCCAGTGCTGTTGTGCCTGCGAATAGGCTGCAGAGGGAAGGTGAAGACCTGCATCAGCTTTGAGGGCTGGCACCTTCCTTGTGGGAGAACTGGGCTGATGTTTACTATTTCAGAAACAGGCACTGCCGAGAAGGAAAAAGGTAACATGCTACACCTCAGGGAAAGCAGAGATGCCAGTGCTGTTGTGCCTGCAAATAGGCTGCATAGGGAAGGTGAAGACCTGCATAAGCTTTGAGGGCTGGCACCTTCCTAGTGGGAGAACTAGCTGGAGGTTCACTATTTCGGAAACAGGCACTGCCGGGAAGGAACACGATGACATGCTACAACTCTGGGAAAGCAGAGATGCCAGTGCTGTTGTGCCTGCAAATAGGCTGCACAGGGAAGGTGAAAAAGCTGTATCAGTTTTGAGGGCTAGCACCTACCTAGTGGGAGAACTAGCTGGAGGTTCACTATTTCGGAAACAGGCACTGCCGGGAAGGAAAACGATGACATGCTACACCTCTGGGAAAGCTGAGATGCCAGTGCTGTTGTGCCTGCGAATAGGCTGCACAGGGACGGTGAATACAAGGATCAGCTTTGAGGGCTTGCACATTCCTAGTGGGAGAAGTGGGCTGATGTTTACTATCTCAGAAACAGAGACTGCCGGGAAGGAAAACGATGACATGCTACGCCTCTGGGAAAGCAGAGATGCCAGTGCTGTTGTGCCTGCTAATAGGCTGCAGAGGGAAGGTGAAGACATGCATCAGCTTTGAGGGCTGGCACCTTCCTAGTGGGAGAACTAGCTGGAGGTTCACTATTTCGGAAACAGGCACTGCCGGGAAGGAACACGATGACATGCTACACCTCTGGGAAAGCAGAGATGCCAGTGCTGTTCTGCCTGCGAATACGCTGCAGAGGGAAGGTGAAGACCTGCATCAGCTTTGATGGCTGGCACCTTCCTATTGGGAGAACTGGGCTGATGTTTACTATCTCAGAAACAGAGACTGCCGGGAAGGAAAACGATGACATGCTACACCTCTGGGAAAGCAGAGATGCCAGTGCTGTTGTGCCTGCGAATAGGCTGCACAGGGAAGGTGAATACAAGGATCAGCTTTAAGGGCTAGCACCTTCCTAGTGGGAGAACTGGGCTGATGTTTACTATTTCAGAAACAGGCACTGCCGGGAAGGAAAACGATGACATGCTACACCTCTGGGAAAGCAGAGATGCCAGTGCTGTTGTGCCTGCGAATAGGCTGCACAGGGAAGGTGAAGACCTGCATAAGCTTTGAGGGCTGGCACCTTCCTAGTGGGAGAACTAGCTGGAGGTTCACTATTTCGGAAACAGGCACTGCCGGGAAGGAACACGATGACATGCTACAACTCTGGGAAAGCAGAGATGCCAGTGCTGTTGTGCCTGCAAATAGGCTGCACAGGGAAGGTGAAAAAGCTGTATCAGTTTTGAGGGCTAGCACCTACCTAGTGGGAGAACTGGGCTGATGTTTACTATTTCAGAAACAGAGACTGCCGGGAAGGAAAACGATGACATGCTACACCTCTGGGAAAGCTGAGATGCCAGTGCTGTTGTGCCTGCGAATAGGCTGCAGAGGGAAGGTGAATACAAGGATCAGCTTTGATGGCTAGCACCTTCCTAGTGGGAGTACTGGGCTGATGATTACTATTTCAGAAACAGACACTGCCGGGAAGGAAAACGATGACATGCTGCACCTCTGGGAAAGCAGAGATGCCAGTGCTGTTGTGCCTGCGAATAGGCTGCATAGGGAAGGTGAAGACCTGCATCAGCTTTGAGGGCTGGCACCTTCCTTGTGGGAGAACTGGGCTGATGTTTACTATTTCAGAAACAGGCACTGCCGGGAAGGAAAACGATGACATGCTGCACCTCTGGGAAAGCAGAGATGCCAGTGCTGTTGTGCCTGCGAATAGGCTGCAGAGGGAAGGTGAAAAACCTGTATCAGTTTTGAGGGCTAGCACCTACCTAGTGGGAGAACTGGGCTGATGTTTACTATTTCAGAAACAGGCACTGCCGGGAAGGAAAACGATGACATGCTACACCTCTGGGAAAGCTGAGATGCCAGTGCTGTTGTGCCTGCGAATAGGCTGCACAGGGACGGTGAATACAAGGATCAGCTTTGAGGGCTTGCACATTCCTAGTGGGAGAAGTGGGCTGATGTTTACTATCTCAGAAACAGAGACTGCCGGGAAGGAAAACGATGACATGCTACACCTCTGGGAAAGCAGAGATGCCAGTGCTGTTGTGCCTGCGAATAGGCTGCAGAGGGAAGGTGAAGACCTGCATCAGCTTTGAGGGCTGGCACCTTCCTTGTGGGAGAACTGGGCTGATGTTTACTATTTCAGAAACAGGCACTGCCGGGAAGGAAAACGATAACATGCTACACCTCTGGGAAAGCAGAGATGCCAGTGTTGTTGTGCCTGCGAATAGGCTGCAGAGGGAAGGTGAAGACCTGCATCAGCTTTGAGGGCTGGCACCTTCCTTGTGGGAGAACTGGGCTGATGTTTACTATTTCAGAAACAGGCACTGCCGAGAAGGAAAACGGTAACATGCTACACCTCAGGGAAAGCAGAGATGCCAGTGCTGTTGTGCCTGCAAATAGGCTGCAGAGGGAAGGTGAAAAAGCTGTATCAGTTTTGAGGGCTAGCACCTACCTAGTGGGAGAACTGGGCTGATGTTTACTATTTCAGAAACAGGCACTGCCGGGAAGGAAAACGATGACATGCTGCACCTCTGGGAAAGCAGAGATGCCAGTGCTGTTGTGCCTGCGAATAGGCTGCACAGGGAAGGTGAATACAAGGATCAGCTTTAAGGGCTAGCACCTTCCTAGTGGGAGAACTGGGCTGATGTTTACTATCTCAGAAGCAGACACTGCCGGGAAGGAAAAAGATAACATGCTACATCTCTGGTAAAGCAGAGATGCCAGTGCTGTTGTGCCTGCAAATAGGCTTCAGAGGGAAGGTGAAAAACCTGTATCAGTTCTGAGGGCTAGCACCTACCTAGTGGGAGAACTGGGCTGATGTTTACTATTTCAGAAACAGGCAGTGCCAGGAAGGAAAACGATGACATGCTACACCTCTGGGAAAGCAGAGATGCCAGTGCTGTTGTGCCTGCGAATAGGCTTCAGAGGGAAGGTGAAGACCAGCATCGGCTTTGAGGGCTGGCACCTTCCTTGTGGGAGAACTAGCTGGAGATTTACTCTTTCGGAAACAGGCACTGCCGGGAAGGAAAAAGATAACATGCTACACCTCTGGGAAAGCAGAGATGCCAGTGCTGTTGTGCCTGCGAATAGGCTGCAGAGGGAAGGTGAAGACCTGCATCAGCTTTGAGGGCTGGCACCTTCCTTGTGGGAGAACTGGGCTGATGTTTACTATTTCAGAAACAGGCACTGCCGAGAAGGAAAAAGGTAACATGCTACACCTCAGGGAAAGCAGAGATCCCAGTGCTGTTGTGCCTGCAAATAGGCTGCATAGGGAAGGTGAAGACCTGCATAAGCTTTGAGGGCTGGCACCTTCCTAGTGGGAGAACTAGCTGGAGGTTCACTATTTCGGAAACAGGCACTGCCGGGAAGGAAAACGATGACATGCTACACCTCTGGGAAAGCAGAGATGCCAGTGCTGTTGTGCCTGCGAATAGGCTTCAGAGGGAAGGTGAAGACCAGCATCAGCTTTGAGGGCTAGCACCTTTTTTGTGGGAGATCTGGTCCGATGTTTACTATCTCAGAAACAGGTTCTGCCGGGAAGGAAAAAGATAACATGCTACACCTCTGGGAAAGAAAGATGCCAGTGCTGTTGTGCCTGCAAATAGGCTGCAGAGGGAAGCTGAAGACTTGCATCAGCTTTGAGGGCTGCCACCTTCCTTGTGGAACAACTGGGCTGATGTGTACTATTTCAGAAACAGGTTATGCCGGGAAGGAACACGATGACATGCTACACCTCTGGGAAAGCAGAGATGCCAGTGCTGTTCTGCCTGCGAATACGCTGCAGAGGGAAGGTGAAGACCTGCATCAGCTTTGATGGCTGGCACCTTCCTATTGGGAGAACTGGGCTGATGTTTACTATCTCAGAAACAGAGAGTGCCGGGAAGGAAAACGATGATATGCTACACCTCTGGGAAAGCAGAGATGCCGGTGCTGTTGTGCCTGCAAATAGGCTGCACAGGGAAGGTGAAAAACCTGTATCAGTTTTGAGGGCTAGCACCTACCTAGTGGGAGAACTGGGCTGATGTTTACTATTTCAGAAACAGGCACTGCCGGGAAGGAAAACGATGATATGCTACACCTCTGGGAAAGCTGAGATGCCAGTGCTGTTGTGCCTGCGAATAGGCTGCACAGGGAAGGTGAATACAAGGATCAGCTTTAAGGGCTAGCACCTTCCTAGTGGGAGAACTAGCTGGAGGTTCACTATTTCGGAAACAGGCACTGCCGGGAAGGAAAACGATGACATGCTACACCTCTGGGAAAGCAGAGATGCCAGTGCTGTTGTGCCTGCGAATAGGCTGCACAGGGAAGGTGAAAAACCTGTATCAGTTTTGAGGGCTAGCACCTACCTAGTGGGAGAACTGGGCTGATGTTTACTATTTCAGAAACAGGCACTGCCGGGAAGGAAAACGATGACATGCTACACCTCTGGGAAAGCTGAGATGCCAGTGCTGTTGTGCCTGCGAATAGGCTGCACAGGGACGGTGAATACAAGGATCAGCTTTGAGGGCTTGCACATTCCTAGTGGGAGAAGTGGGCTGATGTTTACTATCTCAGAAACAGAGACTGCCGGGAAGGAAAACGATGACATGCTACACCTCTGGGAAAGCAGAGATGCCAGTGCTGTTGTGCCTGCGAATAGGCTGCAGAGGGAAGGTGAAGACCTGCATCAGCTTTGAGGGCTGGCACCTTCCTTGTGGGAGAACTGGGCTGATGTTTACTATCTCAGAAACAGACACTGCCGGGAAGGAAAAAGATAACATGCTACACCTCTGGGAAAGCAGAGATGCCAGTGCTGTTGTGCCTGCAAATAGGCTGCACAGGGAAGGTGAAAAAGCTGTATCAGTTTTGAGGGCTAGCACCTACCTATTGGGAGAACTGGGCTGATGTTTACTATTTCAGAAACAGGCACTGCCGGGAAGGAAAACGATGACATGCTGCACCTCTGGGAAAGCAGAGATGCCAGTGCTGTTGTGCCTGCGAATAGGCTGCACAGGGAAGGTGAAGACCAGCATCAGCTTTGAGGGCTAGCACCTTCCTAGTGGGAGAACTGGGCTGATGTTTACTATCTCAGAAACAGACACTGCCGGGAAGGAAAAAGATAACATGCTACACCTCTGGGAAAGCAGAGATGCCAGTGCTGTTGTGCCTGCGAATAGGCTGCACAGGGAAGGTGAAGACCAGCATCAGCTTTGAGGGCTAGCACCTACCTAGTGGGAGTACTGGGCTGATGTTTACTATTTCAGAAACAGGCACTGCCGGGAAGGAAAACGATAACATGCTACACCTCAGGGAAAGCAGAGATGCCAGTGCTGTTGTGCCTGCGAATAGGCTGCAGAGGGAAGGTGAAGACCTGCATCAGCTTTGAGGGCTGGCACCTTCCTTGTGGGAGAACTGGGCTGATGTTTACTATTTCAGAAACAGGCACTGCCGAGAAGGAAAACGGTAACATGCTACACCTCAGGGAAAGCAGAGATGCCAGTGCTGTTGTGCCTGCGAATAGGCTGCAGAGGGAAGGTGAAAAACCTGTATCAGTTTTGAGGGCTAGCACCTTCCTAGTGGGAGAACTAGCTGGAGGTTCACTATTTCGGAAACAGGCACTGCCGGGAAGGAAAACGATGACGTGCTACACCTCAGGGAAAGCTGAGATGCCAGTGCTGTTGTGCCTGCGAATAGGCTGCACAGGGAAGGTGAATACAAGGATCAGCTTTAAGGGCTAGCACCTTCCTAGTGGGAGAACTGGGCTGATGTTTACTATTTCAGAAACAGGCACTGCCGGGAAGGAAAACGATGACATGCTACACCTCTGGGAAAGCTGAGATGCCAGTGCTGTTGTGCCTGCGAATAGGCTGCAGAGGGAAGGTGAATACAAGGATCAGCTTTGATGGCTAGCACCTTCCTAGTGGGAGTACTGGGCTGATGTTTACTATTTCAGAAACAGGCACTGCCGGGAAGGAAAACGATGACATGCTACACCTCTGGGAAAGCAGAGATGCCAGTGCTGTTGTGCCTGCGAATAGGCTGCATAGGGAAGGTGAAAAACCTGTATCAGTTTTGAGGGCTAGCACCTACCTAGTGGGAGAACTGGACTGATGTTTACTATTTCAGAAACAGGCACTGCCGGGAAGGAAAACGATGACATGCTACACCTCTGGGAAAGCTGAGATGCCAGTGCTGTTGTGCCTGCGAATAGGCTGCACAGGGACGGTGAATACAAGGATCAGCTTTGAGGGCTTGCACATTCCTAGTGGGAGAAGTGGGCTGATGTTTACTATCTCAGAAACAGGCACTGCCGGGAAGGAAAACGATAACATGCTACACCTCTGGGAAAGCAGAGATGCCAGTGCTGTTGTGCCTGCGAATAGGCTGCAGAGGGAAGGTGAAGACCTGCATAAGCTTTGAGGGCTGGCACCTTCCTAGTGGGAGAACTAGCTGGAGGTTCACTATTTCGGAAACAGGCACTGCCGGGAAGGAACACGATCACATGCTACAACTCTGGGAAAGCAGAGATGCCAGTGCTGTTGTGCCTGCAAATAGGCTGCACAGGGACGGTGAATACAAGGATCAGCTTTGAGGGCTTGCACATTCCTAGTGGGAGAAGTGGGCTGATGTTTACTATCTCAGAAACAGAGACTGCCGGGAAGGAAAACGATGACTTGCTACACCTCTGGGAAAGCAGAGATGCCAGTGCTGTTGTGCCTGCGAATAGGCTGCACAGGGAAGGTGAATACAAGGATCAGCTTTAAGGGCTAGCACCTTCCTAGTGGGAGAACTGGGCTGATGTTTACTATCTCAGAAGCAGACACTGCCGGGAAGGAAAAAGATAACATGCTACATCTCTGGTAAAGCAGAGATGCCAGTGCTGTTGTGCCTGCGAATAGGCTGCACAGGGAAGGTGAAGACCAGCATCAGCTTTGAGGGCTAGCACCTACCTAGTGGGAGTACTGGGCTGATGTTTACTATTTCAGAAACAGGCACTGCCGGGAAGGAAAACGATAACATGCTACACCTCTGGGAAAGCAGAGATGCCAGTGCTGTTGTGCCTGCGAATAGGCTGCAGAGGGAAGGTGAAGACCTGCATCAGCTTTGAGGGCTGGCACCTTCCTTGTGGGAGAACTGGGCTGATGTTTACTATTTCAGAAACAGGCACTGCCGAGAAGGAAAAAGGTAACATGCTACACCTCAGGGAAAGCAGAGATGCCAGTGCTGTTGTGCCTGCAAATAGGCTGCATAGGGAAGGTGAAGACCTGCATAAGCTTTGAGGGCTGGCACCTTCCTAGTGGGAGAACTAGCTGGAGGTTCACTATTTCGGAAACAGGCACTGCCGGGAAGGAAAACGATGACATGCTACACCTCTGGGAAAGCTGAGATGCCAGTGCTGTTGTGCCTGCGAATAGGCTGCACAGGGACGGTGAATACAAGGATCAGCTTTGAGGGCTAGCACCTACCTAGTGGGAGAACTGGACTGATGTTTACTATTTCAGAAACAGGCACTGCCGGGAAGGAAAACGATGACATGCTACGCCTCTGGGAAAGCAGAGATGCCAGTGCTGTTGTGCCTGCTAATAGGCTGCAGAGGGAAGGTGAAGACATGCATCAGCTTTGAGGGCTGGCACCTTCCTAGTGGGAGAACTAGCTGGAGGTTCACTATTTCGGAAACAGGCACTGCCGGGAAGGAACACGATGACATGCTACAACTCTGGGAAAGCAGAGATGCCAGTGCTGTTGTGCCTGCGAATAGGCTGCACAGGGAAGGTGAAGACCTGCATAAGCTTTGAGGGCTGGCACCTTCCTAGTGGGAGAACTAGCTGGAGGTTCACTATTTCGGAAACAGGCACTGCCGGGAAGGAACACGATGACATGCTACAACTCTGGGAAAGCAGAGATGCCAGTGCTGTTGTGCCTGCAAATAGGCTGCACAGGGAAGGTGAAAAAGCTGTATCAGTTTTGAGGGCTAGCACCTACCTAGTGGGAGAACTGGGCTGATGTTTACTATTTCAGAAACAGGCACTGCCGGGAAGGAAAACGATGATATGCTACACCTCTGGGAAAGCTGAGATGCCAGTGCTGTTGTGCCTGCGAATAGGCTGCACAGGGAAGGTGAATACAAGGATCAGCTTTAAGGGCTAGCACCTTCCTAGTGGGAGAACTGGGCTGATGTTTACTATTTCAGAAACAGGCACTGCCGGGAAGGAAAACGATGACATGCTACACCTCTGGGAAAGCAGAGATGCCAGTGCTGTTGTGCCAGCGAATAGGCTGCACAGGGAAGGTGAAGACCTGCATCAGCTTTGAGGGCTGGCACCTTCCTTGTGGGAGAACTGGGCTGATGTTTACTATTTCAGAAACAGGCACTGCCAAGAAGGAAAACGATGACGTGCTACACCTCAGGGAAAGCAGAGATGCCAGTGCTGTTGTGCCTGCGAATAGGCTGCAGAGGGAAGGTGAAGACCTGCATCAGCTTTGAGGGCTGGCATCTTCCTAGTGGGAGAACTAGCTGGAGGTTCACTATTTCGGAAACAGGCACTGCCGGGAAGGAACACGATGACATGCTACACATCTGGGAAAGCAGAGATGCCAGTGCTGTTGTGCCTGCGAATAGGCTGCACAGGGAAGGTGAAAAACCTATATCAGTTTTGAGGGCTAGCACCTACCTAGTGGGAGAACTGGGCTGATGTTTACTATTTCAGAAACAGGCAGTGCCTGGAAGGAAAACGATGACATGCTACACCTCTGGGAAAGCAGAGATGCCAGTGCTGTTGTGCCTGCGAATAGGCTTCAGAGGGAAGGTGAAGACCAGCATCAGCTTTGAGGGCTGGCACCTTCCTTGTGGGAGAACTAGCTAGAGGTTTACTATTTCGGAAACAGGCACTGCCGGGAAGGAAAAAGATAACATGCTACACCTCTGGGAAAGCAGAGATGCCAGTGCTGTTGTGCCTGCGAATAGGCTGCAGAGGGAAGGTGAAGACCTGCATCAGCTTTGAGGGCTGGCACCTTCCTAGTGGGAGAACTAGCTGGAGGTTCACTATTTCGGAAACAGGCACTGCCGGGAAGGAACACCATGACATGCTACAACTCTGGGAAAGCAGAGATGCCAGTGCTGTTGTGCCTGCGAATAGGCTGCAGAGGGAAGGTGAAGACCTGCATCAGCTTTGAGGGCTGGCACCTTCCTAGTTGGAGAACTAGCTGGAGGTTCACTATTTCGGAAACAGGCACTGCCGGGAAGGAACACGATGACATGCTACACCTCTGGGAAAGCAGAGATGCCAGTGCTGTTGTGCCTGCGAATAGGCTGCACAGGGAAGTTGAAAAACCTATATCAGTTTTGAGGGCTAGCACCTACCTAGTGGGAGAACTGGGCTGATGTTTACTATTTCAGAAACAGGCAGTGCCAGGAAGGAAAACGATGACATGCTACACCTCTGGGAAAGCTGAGATGCCAGTGCTGTTGTGCCTGCGAATAGGCTGCAGAGGGAAGGTGAAGACCTGCATCAGCTTTGAGGGCTGGCACCTTCCTTGTGGGAGAACTGGGCTGATGTTTACTATTTCAGAAACAGGCAGTGCCAGGAAGGAAAACGATGACATGCTACACCTCTGGGAAAGCAGAGATGCCAGTGCTGTTGTGCCTGCGAATAGGCTTCAGAGGGAAGGTGAAGACCAGCATCAGCTTTGAGGGCTGGCACCTTCCTTGTGGGAGAAGTAGCTAGAGGTTTACTATTTCGGAAACAGGCACTGCCGGGAAGGAAAAAGATAACATGCTACACCTCTGGGAAAGCAGAGATGCTAGTGCTGTTGTGCCTGCAAATAGGCTGCACAGGGAAGGTGAAAAACCAGTATCAGCTTTGATGGCTGGCACCTTCCTAGTGGGAGAACTGGGCTGATGTTTACTATTTCAGAAACAGGCACTGCCGGGAAGGAAAACGATGATATGCTACACCTCTGGGAAAGCAGAGATGCCGGTGCTGTTGTGCCTGCAAATAGGCTGCACAGGGAAGGTGAAAAACCTGTATCAGTTTTGAGGGCTAGCACCTACCTAGTGGGAGAACTGGGCTGATGTTTACTATTTCAGAAACAGGCACTGCCGGGAAGGAAAACGATGATATGCTACACCTCTGGGAAAGCTGAGATGCCAGTGCTGTTGTGCCTGCGAATAGGCTGCACAGGGAAGGTGAATACAAGGATCAGCTTTAAGGGCTAGCTCCTTCCTAGTGGGACAACTGGGCTGATGTTTACTATTTCAGAAACAGGCACTGCCGGGAAGGAAAACGATGACATGCTGCACCTCTGGGAAAGCAGAGATGCCAGTGCTGTTGTGCCTGCGAATAGGCTGCATAGGGAAGGTGAAGACCTGCATCAGCTTTGAGGGCTGGCACCTTCCTTGTGGGAGAACTGGGCTGATGTTTACTATTTCAGAAACAGGCACTGCCGGGAAGGAAAACGATGACATGCTGCACCTCTGGGAAAGCAGAGATGCCAGTGCTGTTGTGCCTGCGAATAGGCTGCAGAGGGAAGGTGAAAAACCTGTATCAGTTTTGAGGGCTAGCACCTTCCTAGTGGGAGAACTGGGCTGATGTTTACTATTTCAGAAACAGGCACTGTCGGGAAGGACAACGATGACATGCTACACATCTGGGAAAGCAGAGAGGTCAGTGCTGTTGTGCCTGCGAATAGGCTGCACAGGGAAGGTGAATACAAGGATCAGCTTTAAGGGCTAGCACCTTCCTAGTGGGAGAACTGGGCTGATGTTTACTATCTCAGAAACAGACACTGCCGGGAAGGAAAAAGATAACATGCTACAGCTCTGGTAAAGCAGAGATGCCAGTGCTGTTGTGCCTGCGAATAGGCTGCAGAGGGAAGGTGAAGACCTGCATCAGCTTTGAGGGCTGGCACCTTCCTTGTGGGAGAACTGGGCTGATGTTTACTATTTCAGAAACAGGCACTGCCAAGAAGGAAAACGATGACGTGCTACACCTCAGGGAAAGCAGAGATGCCAGTGCTGTTGTGCCTGCGAATAGGCTGCAGAGGGAAGGTGAAGACCTGCATCAGCTTTGAGGGCTGGCACCTTCCTAGTGGGAGAACTAGCTGGAGGTTCACTATTTCGGAAACAGGCACTGCCGGGAAGGAACACCATGACATGCTACAACTCTGGGAAAGCAGAGATGCCAGTGGTGTTGTGCCTGCAAATAGGCTGCACAGGGAAGGTGAAAAAGCTGTATCAGTTTTGAGGGCTAGCACCTTCCTAGTGGGAGAACTAGCTGGAGGTTCACTATTTCGGAAACAGGCACTGCCGGGAAGGAAAACGATGACGTGCTACACCTCAGGGAAAGCTGAGATGCCAGTGCTGTTGTGCCTGCGAATAGGCTGCACAGGGAAGGTGAATACAAGGATCAGCTTTGATGGCTAGCACCTTCCTAGTGGGAGTACTGGGCTGATGTTTACTATTTCAGAAACAGACACTGCCGGGAAGGAAAACGATGACATGCTGCACCTCTGGGAAAGCAGAGATGCCAGTGCTGTTGTGCCTGCGAATAGGCTGCATAGGGAAGGTGAAAAACCTGTATCAGTTTTGAGGGCTAGCACCTACCTAGTGGGAGAACTGGACTGATGTTTACTATTTCAGAAACAGGCACTGCCGGGAAGGAAAACGATGACATGCTACACCTCTGGGAAAGCTGAGATGCCAGTGCTGTTGTGCCTGCGAATAGGCTGCACAGGGACGGTGAATACAAGGATCAGCTTTGAGGGCTTGCACATTCCTAGTGGGAGAAGTGGGCTGATGTTTACTATCTCAGAAACAGGCACTGCCGGGAAGGAAAACGATAACATGCTGCACCTCAGGGAAAGCAGAGATGCCAGTGCTGTTGTGCCTGCAAATAGGCTGCACAGGGAAGGTGAAAAAGCTGTATCAGTTTTGAGGGCTAGCACCTACCTAGTGGGAGAACTGGGCTGATGTTTACTATTTCAGAAACAGGCACTGCCGGGAAGGAAAACGATGACATGCTGCACCTCTGGGAAAGCAGAGATGCCAGTGCTGTTGTGCCTGCGAATAGGCTGCACAGGGAAGGTGAATACAAGGATCAGCTTTAAGGGCTAGCACCTTCCTAGTGGGAGAACTGGGCTGATGTTTACTATCTCAGAAGCAGACACTGCCGGGAAGGAAAAAGATAACATGCTACATCTCTGGTAAAGCAGAGATGCCAGTGCTGTTGTGCCTGCGAATAGGCTGCACAGGGAAGGTGAAGACCAGCATCAGCTTTGAGGGCTAGCACCTACCTAGTGGGAGTACTGGGCTGATGTTTACTATTTCAGAAACAGGCACTGCCGGGAAGGAAAACGATAACATGCTACACCTCTGGGAAAGCAGAGATGCCAGTGCTGTTGTGCCTGCGAATAGGCTGCAGAGGGAAGGTGAAGACCTGCATCAGCTTTGAGGGCTGGCACCTTCCTTGTGGGAGAACTGGGCTGATGTTTACTATTTCAGAAACAGGCACTGCCGAGAAGGAAAAAGGTAACATGCTACACCTCAGGGAAAGCAGAGATGCCAGTGCTGTTGTGCCTGCAAATAGGCTGCATAGGGAAGGTGAAGACCTGCATAAGCTTTGAGGGCTGGCACCTTCCTAGTGGGAGAACTAGCTGGAGGTTCACTATTTCGGAAACAGGCACTGCCGGGAAGGAACACGATGACATGCTACAACTCTGGGAAAGCAGAGATGCCAGTGCTGTTGTGCCTGCAAATAGGCTGCACAGGGAAGGTGAAAAAGCTGTATCAGTTTTGAGGGCTAGCACCTACCTAGTGGGAGAACTAGCTGGAGGTTCACTATTTCGGAAACAGGCACTGCCGGGAAGGAAAACGATGACATGCTACACCTCTGGGAAAGCTGAGATGCCAGTGCTGTTGTGCCTGCGAATAGGCTGCACAGGGACGGTGAATACAAGGATCAGCTTTGAGGGCTTGCACATTCCTAGTGGGAGAAGTGGGCTGATGTTTACTATCTCAGAAACAGAGACTGCCGGGAAGGAAAACGATGACATGCTACGCCTCTGGGAAAGCAGAGATGCCAGTGCTGTTGTGCCTGCTAATAGGCTGCAGAGGGAAGGTGAAGACATGCATCAGCTTTGAGGGCTGGCACCTTCCTAGTGGGAGAACTAGCTGGAGGTTCACTATTTCGGAAACAGGCACTGCCGGGAAGGAACACGATGACATGCTACACCTCTGGGAAAGCAGAGATGCCAGTGCTGTTCTGCCTGCGAATACGCTGCAGAGGGAAGGTGAAGACCTGCATCAGCTTTGATGGCTGGCACCTTCCTATTGGGAGAACTGGGCTGATGTTTACTATCTCAGAAACAGAGACTGCCGGGAAGGAAAACGATGACATGCTACACCTCTGGGAAAGCAGAGATGCCAGTGCTGTTGTGCCTGCGAATAGGCTGCACAGGGAAGGTGAATACAAGGATCAGCTTTAAGGGCTAGCACCTTCCTAGTGGGAGAACTGGGCTGATGTTTACTATTTCAGAAACAGGCACTGCCGGGAAGGAAAACGATGACATGCTACACCTCTGGGAAAGCAGAGATGCCAGTGCTGTTGTGCCTGCGAATAGGCTGCACAGGGAAGGTGAAGACCTGCATAAGCTTTGAGGGCTGGCACCTTCCTAGTGGGAGAACTAGCTGGAGGTTCACTATTTCGGAAACAGGCACTGCCGGGAAGGAACACGATGACATGCTACAACTCTGGGAAAGCAGAGATGCCAGTGCTGTTGTGCCTGCAAATAGGCTGCACAGGGAAGGTGAAAAAGCTGTATCAGTTTTGAGGGCTAGCACCTACCTAGTGGGAGAACTGGGCTGATGTTTACTATTTCAGAAACAGGCACTGCCGGGAAGGAAAACGATGATATGCTACACCTCTGGGAAAGCTGAGATGCCAGTGCTGTTGTGCCTGCGAATAGGCTGCACAGGGAAGGTGAATACAAGGATCAGCTTTAAGGGCTAGCACCTTCCTAGTGGGAGAACTGGGCTGATGTTTACTATTTCAGAAACAGGCACTGCCGGGAAGGAAAACGATGACATGCTACACCTCTGGGAAAGCAGAGATGCCAGTGCTGTTGTGCCTGCGAATAGGCTGCACAGGGAAGGTGAAGACCTGCATCAGCTTTGAGGGCTGGCACCTTCCTTGTGGGAGAACTGGGCTGATGTTTACTATTTCAGAAACAGGCACTGCCAAGAAGGAAAACGATGACGTGCTACACCTCAGGGAAAGCAGAGATGCCAGTGCTGTTGTGCCTGCAAATAGGCTGCACAGGGAAGGTGAAAAACCTGTATCAGTTTTGAGGGCTAGCACCTACCTAGTGGGAGAACTGGGCTGATGTTTACTATTTCAGAAACAGCCACTGCCCGGAAGGAAAACGATGACATGCTGCACCTCTGGGAAAGCAGAGATGCCAGTGCTGTTGTGCCTGCTAATAGGCTGCAGAGGGAAGGTGAAGACCTGCATCAGCTTTGAGGGCTGGCACCTTCCTAGTGGGAGAACTAGCTGGAGGTTCACTATTTCGGAAACAGGCACTGCCGGGAAGGAACACCATGACATGCTACAACTCTGGGAAAGCAGAGATGCCAGTGGTGTTGTGCCTGCAAATAGGCTTCAGAGGGAAGGTGAAGACCAGCATCAGCTTTGAGGGCTGGCACCTTCCTAGTGGGAGAACTAGCTGGAGGTTCACTATTTCGGAAACAGGCACTGCCGGGAAGGAACACCATGACATGCTACAACTCTGGGAAAGCAGAGATGCCAGTGGTGTTGTGCCTGCAAATAGGCTGCACAGGGAAGGTGAAAAAGCTGTATCAGTTTTGAGGGCTAGCACCTACCTAGTGGGAGAACTGGGCTGATGTTTACTCTTTCAGAAACAGGCAGTGACGGGAAGGAAAACGATGACATGCTACACCTCTGGGAAAGCAGAGATGCCAGTGCTGTTGTGCCTGCGAATAGGCTGCAGAGGGAAGGTGAAGACCTGCATCAGCTTTGAGGGCTGGCACCTTCCTAGTTGGAGAACTAGCTGGAGGTTCACTATTTCGGAAACAGGCACTGCCGGGAAGGAACACGATGACATGCTACACCTCTGGGAAAGCAGAGATGCCAGTGCTGTTGTGCCTGCGAATAGGCTGCACAGGGAAGTTGAAAAACCTATATCAGTTTTGAGGGCTAGCACCTACCTAGTGGGAGAACTGGGCTGATGTTTACTATTTCAGAAACAGGCAGTGCCAGGAAGGAAAACGATGACATGCTACACCTCTGGGAAAGCTGAGATGCCAGTGCTGTTGTGCCTGCGAATAGGCTGCAGAGGGAAGGTGAAGACCTGCATCAGCTTTGAGGGCTGGCACCTTCCTTGTGGGAGAACTGGGCTGATGTTTACTATTTCAGAAACAGGCAGTGCCAGGAAGGAAAACGATGACATGCTACACCTCTGGGAAAGCAGAGATGACAGTGCTGTTGTGCCTGCGAATAGGCTTCAGAGGGAAGGTGAAGACCAGCATCAGCTTTGAGGGCTGGCACCTTCCTTGTGGGAGAACTAGCTAGAGGTTTACTATTTCGGAAACAGGCACTGCCGGGAAGGAAAAAGATAACATGCTACACCTCTGGGAAAGCAGAGATGCCAGTGCTGTTGTGCCTGTAAATAGGCTGCAGAGGGAAGCTGAAGACTTGCATCAGGTTTGAGGGCTGGCACCTTCCTTGTGGGAGAAGTAGCTAGAGGTTTACTATTTCGGAAACAGGCACTGCCGGGAAGGAAAAAGATAACATGCTACACCTCTGGGAAAGCAGAGATGCTAGTGCTGTTGTGCCTGCAAATAGGCTGCACAGGGAAGGTGAAAAACCAGTATCAGCTTTGATGGCTGGCACCTTCCTAGTGGGAGAACTGGGCTGATGTTTACTATTTCAGAAACAGGCACTGCCGGGAAGGAAAACGATGATATGCTACACCCCTGGGAAAGCAGAGATGCCGGTGCTGTTGTGCCTGCAAATAGGCTGCACAGGGAAGGTGAAAAACCTGTATCAGTTTTGAGGGCTAGCGCCTACCTAGTGGGAGAACTGGGCTGATGTTTACTATTTCAGAAACAGGCACTGCCGGGAAGGAAAACGATGATATGCTACACCTCTGGGAAAGCTGAGATGCCAGTGCTGTTGTGCCTGCGAATAGGCTGCACAGGGAAGGTGAATACAAGGATCAGCTTTAAGGGCTAGCTCCTTCCTAGTGGGACAACTGGGCTGATGTTTACTATTTCAGAAACAGGCACTGCCGGGAAGGAAAACGATGACATGCTACACCTCTGGGAAAGCTGAGATGCCAGTGCTGTTGTGCCTGTGAATAGGCTGCAGAGGGAAGGTGAATACAAGGATCAGCTTTGATGGCTAGCACCTTCCTAGTGGGAGTACTGGGCTGATGTTTACTATTTCAGAAACAGACACTGCCGGGAAGGAAAACGATGACATGCTGCACCTCTGGGAAAGCAGAGATGCCAGTGCTGTTGTGCCTGCGAATAGGCTGCATAGGGAAGGTGAAGACCTGCATCAGCTTTGAGGGCTGGCACCTTCCTTGTGGGAGAACTGGGCTGATGTTTACTATTTCAGAAACAGGCACTGCCGGGAAGGAAAACGATGACATGCTGCACCTCTGGGAAAGCAGAGATGCCAGTGCTGTTGTGCCTGCGAATAGGCTGCAGAGGGAAGGTGAAAAACCTGTATCAGTTTTGAGGGCTAGCACCTTCCTAGTGGGAGAACTGGGCTGATGTTTACTATTTCAGAAACAGGCACTGTCGGGAAGGACAACGATGACATGCTACACATCTGGGAAAGCAGAGATGCCAGTGCTGTTGTGCCTGCGAATAGGCTGCAGAGGGAAGGTGAAGACCTGCATCAGCTTTGAGGGCTGGCACCTTCCTAGTGGGAGAACTAGCTGGAGGTTCACTATTTCGGAAACAGGCACTGCCGGGAAAGAACACGATGACATGCTACAACTCTGGGAAAGCAGAGATGCCAGTGCTGTTGTGCCTGCAAATAGGCTGCACAGGGACGGTGAATACAAGGATCAGCTTTGAGGGCTTGCACATTCCTAGTGGGAGAAGTGGGCTGATGTTTACTATCTCAGAAACAGAGACTGCCGGGAAGGAAAACGATGACTTGCTACACCTCTGGGAAAGCAGAGATGCCAGTGCTGTTGTGCCTGCGAATAGGCTGCACAGGGAAGGTGAATACAAGGATCAGCTTTGATGGCTACCACATTCCTAGTGGGACAACTGGGCTGATGTTTACTATTTCAGAAACAGGCACTGCCAAGAAGGAAAACGATGACGTGCTACACCTCAGGGAAAGCAGAGATGCCAGTGCTGTTGTGCCTGCGAATAGGCTGCACAGGGACCGTGAACACCAGCATCACCTTTGAC
Source organism: Necrosyrtes monachus (assembly GCA_037953605.1). Taxonomy (NCBI): domain Eukaryota; kingdom Metazoa; phylum Chordata; class Aves; order Accipitriformes; family Accipitridae; genus Necrosyrtes; species Necrosyrtes monachus. The sequence goes on from JAZGTQ010000489.1 coordinate 176,367, forward strand.
GGCTACCACATTCCTAGTGGGACAACTGGGCTGATGTTTACTATTTCAGAAACAGGCACTGCCGGGAAGGAAAACGATGACATGCTACACCTCAGGGAAAGCAGAGATGCCAGTGCTGTTGTGCCTGCGAATAGGCTGCAGAGGGAAGGTGAAAAACCTGCATCAGCTTTGAGGGCTGGCACCTTCCTAGTGGGAGAACTAGCTGGAGGTTCACTATTTCGGAAACAGGCACTGCCGGGAAGGAACCCCATGACATGCTACAACTCTGGGAAAGCAGAGATGCCAGTGGTGTTGTGCCTGCGAATAGGCTGCACAGGGAAGGTGAAAAAGCTGTATCAGTTTTGAGGGCTAGCACCTACCTAGTGGGAGAACTGGGCTGATGTTTACTCTTTCAGAAACAGGCAGTGCCGGGAAGGAAAACGATGACATGCTACACCTCTGGGAAAGCAGAGATGCCAGTGCTGTTGTGCCTGCGAATAGGCTGCAGAGGGAAGGTGAAGACCTGCATTAGCTTTGAGGGCTGGCACCTTCCTAGTTGGAGAACTAGCTGGAGGTTCACTATTTCGGAAACAGGCACTGCCGGGAAGGAACACGATGACATGCTACACCTCTGGGAAAGCAGAGATGCCAGTGCTGTTGTGCCTGCGAATAGGCTGCACAGGGAAGGTGAAAAACCTATATCAGTTTTGAGGGCTAGCACCTACCTAGTGGGAGAACTGGGCTGATGTTTACTATTTCAGAAACAGGCAGTGCCAGGAAGGAAAACGATGACATGCTACACCTCTGGGAAAGCAGAGATGCCAGTGCTGTTGTGCCTGCGAATAGGCTTCAGAGGGAAGGTGAAGACCAGCATCAGCTTTGAGGGCTGGCACCTTCCTTGTGGGAGAACTAGCTAGAGGTTTACTATTTCGGAAACAGGCACTGCCGGGAAGGAAAAAGATAACATGCTACACCTCTGGGAAAGCAGAGATGCCAGTGCTGTTGTGCCTGTAAATAGGCTGCAGAGGGAAGCTGAAGACTTGCATCAGCTTTGAGGGCTGGCACCTTCCTTGTGGGAGAAGTAGCTAGAGGTTTACTATTTCGGAAAAAAGGCACTGCCGGGAAGGAAAAAGATAACATGCTACACCTCTGGGAAAGCAGAGATGCTAGTGCTGTTGTGCCTGTAAATAGGCTGCAGAGGGAAGCTGAAGACTTGCATCAGCTTTGAGGGCTGGCACCTTCCTTGTGGGAGAAGTAGCTAGAGGTTTACTATTTCGGAAAAAAGGCACTGCCGGGAAGGAAAAAGATAACATGCTACACCTCTGGGAAAGCAGAGATGCTAGTGCTGTTGTGCCTGCGAATAGGCTTCAGAGGGAAGGTGAATACAAGGATCAGCTTTAAGGGCTAGCACCTTCCTAGTGGGAGAACTGGGCTGATGTTTACTATTTCAGAAACAGGCACTGCCGGGAAGGAAAACGATGACATGCTACACCTCTGGGAAAGCAGAGATGCCAGTGCTGTTGTGCCTGCGAATAGGCTGCACAGGGAAGGTGAAGACCTGCATAAGCTTTGAGGGCTGGCACCTTCCTAGTGGGAGAACTAGCTGGAGGTTCACTATTTCGGAAACAGGCACTGCCGGGAAGGAACACGATGACATGCTACACCTCAGGGAAAGCAGAGATGCCAGTGCTGTTTTGCCTGCGAATAGGCTGCACAGGGAAGGTGAAAAACCTGTATCAGTTTTGAGGGCTAGCACCTACCTAGTGGGAGAACTGGGCTGATGTTTACTATTTCAGAAACAGGCACTGTCGGGAAGGAAAACGATGACATGCTACACCTCTGGGAAAGCTGAGATGCCAGTGCTGTTGTGCCTGCGAATAGGCTTCAGAGGGAAGGTGAAGACCAGCATCAGCTTTGAGGGCTAGCACCTTCCTTGTGGGAGAACTAGCTAGCGGTTTACTATTTCGGAAACAGGCACTGCCGGGAAGGAAAAAGATAACATGCTACACCTCTGGGAAAGCAGAGATGCCAGTGCTGTTGTGCCTGCAAATAGGCTGCACAGGGAAGGTGAAAAACCAGTATCAGCTTTGACGGCTAGCACCTTCCTAGTGGGAGAACTGGGCTGATGTTTACTATTTCAGAAACAGACACTGCCGGGAAGGAAAACGATGACATGCTACACCTCTGGGCAAGCAGAGATGCCATTGCTGTTGTGCCTGCGAATAGGCTGCACAGGGAAAGTGAAGGCCGGCATCATTTTTGAGGGCTGGCACCTTCCTAGTGGGAGAATTGGGCTGATGTTTACTATTTCAGAAACAGGCACTGCCCGGAAGGAAAACGATGACATGCTACACATCTGGGAAAGCAGAGATGCCAGTGCTGTTGTGCCTGCGAATAGGCTGCAGAGGGAAGGTGAAAAACCTGTATCAGTTTTGAGGGCTAGCACCTTCCTAGTGGGAGAACTGGGCTGATGTTTACTATTTCAGAAACAGGCACTGTCGGGAAGGAAAACGATGACATGCTACACATCTGGGAAAGCAGAGATGCCAGTGCTGTTGTGCCTGCGAATAGGCTGCACAGGGAAGGTGAATACAAGGATCAGCTTTGATGGCTAGCACCTTCCTAGTGGGAGAACTGGGCTGATGTTTACTATCTCAGAAACAGACACTGCCGGGAAGGAAAAAGATAACATGCTACACCTCTGGGAAAGCAGAGATGCCAGTGCTGTTGTGCCTGCGAATAGGGTGCAGAGGGAAGGTGAAGACCTGCATCAGCTTTGAGGGCTGGCACCTTCCTTGTGGGAGAACTGGGCTGATGTTTACTATTTCAGAAACAGGCACTGCCAAGAAGGAAAACGATGACGTGCTACACTTCAGGGAAAGCAGAGATGCCAGTGCTGTTGTGCCTGCGAATAGGCTGCACAGGGACCGTGAACACCAGCATCACCTTTGACGGCTACCACATTCCTAGTGGGACAACTGGGCTGATGTTTACTATTTCAGAAACAGGCACTGCCGGGAAGGAAAAAGATGACATGCTACACCTCTGGGAAAGCAGAGATGCCAGTGCTGTTGTGCCTGCAAATAGGCTGCACAGGGAAGGTGAAAAACCTGTATCAGTTTTGAGGGCTAGCACCTACCTAGTGGGAGAACTGGGCTGATGTTTAGTATTTCAGAAACAGGCACTGCCGGGAAGGAACACGATGACATGCTACACCTCTGGGAAAGCAGAGATGCCAGTGCTGTTGTGCCTGCGAATAGGCTGCACAGGGAAGTTGAAAAACCTATATCAGTTTTGAGGGCTAGCACCTACCTAGTGGGAGAACAGTGCTGATGTTTACTATTTCAGAAACAGGCAGTGCCAGGAAGGAAAACGATGACATGCTACACCTCTGGTAAAGAAGAGATGCCAGTGCTGTTGTGCCTGCGAATAGGCTGCAGAGGGAAGGTGAAGACCAGCATCAGCTTTGAGGGCTAGCACCTACCTAGTGGGAGTACTGGGCTGATGTTTACTATTTCAGAAATAGGCACTGCCGGGAAGGAAAACGATAACATGCTACACCTCTGGGAAAGCAGAGATGCCAGTGCTGTTGTGCCTGCGAATAGGCTGCAGAGGGAAGGTGAAGACCTGCATCAGCTTTGAGGGCTGGCACCTTCCTTGTGGGAGAACTGGGCTGATGTTTACTATTTCAGAAACAGGCACTGCCGAGAAGGAAAAAGGTAACATGCTACACCTCAGGGAAAGCAGAGATGCCAGTGCTGTTGTGCCTGCAAATAGGCTGCATAGGGAAGGTGAAGACCTGCATAAGCTTTGAGGGCTGGCACCTTCCTAGTTGGAGAACTAGCTGGAGGTTCACTATTTCGGAAACAGGCACTGCCGGGAAGGAACACGATGACATGCTACAACTCTGGGAAAGCAGAGATGCCAGTGCTGTTGTGCCTGCAAATAGGCTGCACAGGGAAGGTGAAAAAGCTGTATCAGTTTTGAGGGTAGCACCTACCTAGTGGGAGAACTAGCTGGAGGTTCACTATTTCGGAAACAGGCACTGCCGGGAAGGAAAACGATGACATCCTACACCTCTGGGAAAGCTGAGATGCCAGTGCTGTTGTGCCTGCGAATAGGCTGCACAGGGACGGTGAATACAAGGATCAGCTTTGAGGGCTTGAACATTCCTAGTGGGAGAAGTGGGCTGATGTTTACTATCTCAGAAACAGAGACTGCCGGGAAGGAAAACGATGACATGCTACGCCTCTGGGAAAGCAGAGATGCCAGTGCTGTTGTGCCTGCTAATAGGCTGCAGAGGGAAGGTGAAGACATGCATCAGCTTTGAGGGCTGGCACCTTCCTAGTGGGAGAACTAGCTGGAGGTTCACTATTTCGGAAACAGGCACTGCCGGGAAGGAACACGATGACATGCTACACCTCTGGGAAAGCAGAGATGCCAGTGCTGTTGTGCCTGCGAATACGCTGCAGAGGGAAGGTGAAGACCTGCATCAGCTTTGATGGCTGGCACCTTCCTATTGGGAGAACTGGGCTGATGTTTACTATCTCAGAAACAGAGACTGCCGGGAAGGAAAACGATGACATGCTACACCTCTGGGAAAGCAGAGATGCCAGTGCTGTTGTGCCTGCGAATAGGCTGCACAGGGAAGGTGAATACAAGGATCAGCTTTAAGGGCTAGCACCTTCCTAGTGGGAGAACTGGGCTGATGTTTACTATTTCAGAAACAGGCACTGCCGGGAAGGAAAACGATGACATGCTACACCTCTGGGAAAGCAGAGATGCCAGTGCTGTTGTGCCTGTAAATAGGCTGCAGAGGGAAGGTGAAGACCTGCATAAGCTTTGAGGGCTGGCACCTTCCTAGTGGGAGAACTAGCTGGAGGTTCACTATTTCGGAAACAGGCACTGCTGGGAAGAAACACCATGACATGCTACAACTCTGGGAAAGCAGAGATGCCAGTGCTGTTGTGCCTGCAAATAGGCTGCACAGGGAAGGTGAAAAAGCTGTATCAGTTTTGAGGGCTAGCACCTACCTAGTGGGAGAACTGGGCTGATGTTTACTATTTCAGAAACAGGCACTGCCGGGAAGGAAAACGATGACATGCTACACATCTGGGAAAGCAGAGATGCCAGTGCTGTTGTGCCTGCGAATAGGCTGCACAGGGAAGGTGAATACAAGGATCAGCTTTGATGGCTAGCACCTTCCTAGTGGGAGAACTGGGCTGATGTTTACTATCTCAGAAACAGACACTGCCGGGAAGGAAAAAGATAACATGCTACAGCTCTGGTAAAGCAGAGATGCCAGTGCTGTTGTGCCTGCGAATAGGGTGCAGAGGGAAGGTGAAGACCTGCATCAGCTTTGAGGGCTGGCACCTTCCTTGTGGGAGAACTGGGCTGATGTTTACTATTTCAGAAACAGGCACTGCCAAGAAGGAAAACGATGACGTGCTACACTTCAGGGAAAGCAGAGATGCCAGTGCTGTTGTGCCTGCGAATAGGCTGCACAGGGACCGTGAACACCAGCATCACCTTTGACGGCTACCACATTCCTAGTGGGACAACTGGGCTGATGTTTACTATTTCAGAAACAGGCACTGCCGGGAAGGAAAACGATGACATGCTACACCTCTGGGAAAGCAGAGATGCCAGTGCTGTTGTGCCTGCAAATAGGCTGCACAGGGAAGGTGAAAAACCTGTATCAGTTTTGAGGGCTAGCACCTACCTAGTGGGAGAACTGGGCTGATGTTTAGTATTTCAGAAACAGGCACTGCCGGGAAGGAACACGATGACATGCTACACCTCTGGGAAAGCAGAGATGCCAGTGCTGTTGTGCCTGCGAATAGGCTGCACAGGGAAGTTGAAAAACCTATATCAGTTTTGAGGGCTAGCACCTACCTAGTGGGAGAACAGTGCTGATGTTTACTATTTCAGAAACAGGCAGTGCCAGGAAGGAAAACGATGACATGCTACACCTCTGGTAAAGAAGAGATGCCAGTGCTGTTGTGCCTGCGAATAGGCTGCAGAGGGAAGGTGAAGACCAGCATCAGCTTTGAGGGCTAGCACCTACCTAGTGGGAGTACTGGGCTGATGTTTACTATTTCAGAAATAGGCACTGCCGGGAAGGAAAACGATAACATGCTACACCTCTGGGAAAGCAGAGATGCCAGTGCTGTTGTGCCTGCGAATAGGCTGCAGAGGGAAGGTGAAGACCTGCATCAGCTTTGAGGGCTGGCACCTTCCTTGTGGGAGAACTGGGCTGATGTTTACTATTTCAGAAACAGGCACTGCCGAGAAGGAAAAAGGTAACATGCTACACCTCAGGGAAAGCAGAGATGCCAGTGCTGTTGTGCCTGCGAATAGGCTGCATAGGGAAGGTGAAGACCTGCATAAGCTTTGAGGGCTGGCACCTTCCTAGTTGGAGAACTAGCTGGAGGTTCACTATTTCGGAAACAGGCACTGCCGGGAAGGAACACGATGACATGCTACAACTCTGGGAAAGCAGAGATGCCAGTGCTGTTGTGCCTGCAAATAGGCTGCACAGGGAAGGTGAAAAAGCTGTATCAGTTTTGAGGGTAGCACCTACCTAGTGGGAGAACTAGCTGGAGGTTCACTATTTCGGAAACAGGCACTGCCGGGAAGGAAAACGATGACATCCTACACCTCTGGGAAAGCTGAGATGCCAGTGCTGTTGTGCCTGCGAATAGGCTGCACAGGGACGGTGAATACAAGGATCAGCTTTGAGGGCTTGCACATTCCTAGTGGGAGAAGTGGGCTGATGTTTACTATCTCAGAAACAGAGACTGCCGGGAAGGAAAACGATGACATGCTACGCCTCTGGGAAAGCAGAGATGCCAGTGCTGTTGTGCCTGCTAATAGGCTGCAGAGGGAAGGTGAAGACATGCATCAGCTTTGAGGGCTGGCACCTTCCTAGTGGGAGAACTAGCTGGAGGTTCACTATTTCGGAAACAGGCACTGCCGGGAAGGAACACGATGACATGCTACACCTCTGGGAAAGCAGAGATGCCAGTGCTGTTGTGCCTGCGAATACGCTGCAGAGGGAAGGTGAAGACCTGCATCAGCTTTGATGGCTGGCACCTTCCTATTGGGAGAACTGGGCTGATGTTTACTATCTCAGAAACAGAGACTGCCGGGAAGGAAAACGATGACATGCTACACCTCTGGGAAAGCAGAGATGCCAGTGCTGTTGTGCCTGCGAATAGGCTGCACAGGGAAGGTGAATACAAGGATCAGCTTTAAGGGCTAGCACCTTCCTAGTGGGAGAACTGGGCTGATGTTTACTATTTCAGAAACAGGCACTGCCGGGAAGGAAAACGATGACATGCTACACCTCTGGGAAAGCAGAGATGCCAGTGCTGTTGTGCCTGCGAATAGGCTGCAGAGGGAAGGTGAAGACCTGCATAAGCTTTGAGGGCTGGCACCTTCCTAGTGGGAGAACTAGCTGGAGGTTCACTATTTCGGAAACAGGCACTGCTGGGAAGGAACACCATGACATGCTACAACTCTGGGAAAGCAGAGATGCCAGTGCTGTTGTGCCTGCAAATAGGCTGCACAGGGAAGGTGAAAAAGCTGTATCAGTTTTGAGGGCTAGCACCTACCTAGTGGGAGAACTGGGCTGATGTTTACTATTTCAGAAACAGGCACTGCCGGGAAGGAAAACGATGACATGCTACACCTCTGGGAAAGCAGAGATGCCAGTGCTGTTGTGCCTGCGAATAGGCTGCACAGGGAAGGTGAATACAAGGATCAGCTTTAAGGGCTAGCACCTTCCTAGTGGGAGAACTGGGCTGATGTTTACTATTTCAGAAACAGGCACTGCCGGGAAGGAAAACGATGACATGCTACACCTCTGGGAAAGCAGAGATGCCAGTGCTGTTGTGCCTGCGAATAGGCTGCACAGGGAAGGTGAAGACCTGCATAAGCTTTGAGGGCTGGCACCTTCCTAGTGGGAGAACTAGCTGGAGGTTCACTATTTCGGAAACAGGCACTGCCGGGAAGGAACACGATGACATGCTACACCTCTGGGAAAGCAGAGATGCCAGTGCTGTTGTGCCTGCAAATAGGCTGCACAGGGAAGGTGAAAAACCTGTATCAGTTTTGAGGGCTAGCACCTACCTAGTGGGAGAACTGGGCTGATGTTTACTATTTCAGAAACAGCCACTGCCCGGAAGGAAAACGATGACATGCTGCACCTCTGGGAAAGCAGAGATGCCAGTGCTGTTGTGCCTGCGAATAGGCTGCAGAGGGAAGGTGAAGACCTGCATCAGCTTTGAGGGCTGGCACCTTCCTAGTGGGAGAACTAGCTGGAGGTTCACTATTTCGGAAACAGGCACTGCCGGGAAGGAACACCATGACATGCTACAACTCTGGGAAAGCAGAGATGCCAGTGGTGTTGTGCCTGCAAATAGGCTGCACAGGGAAGGTGAAAAAGCTGTATCAGTTTTGAGGGCTAGCACCTACCTAGTGGGAGAACTGGGCTGATGTTTACTCTTTCAGAAACAGGCACTGCCGGGAAGGAAAACGATGACATGCTACACCTCTGGGAAAGCAGAGATGCCAGTGCTGTTGTGCCTGCGAATAGGCTGCAGAGGGAAGGTGAAGACCTGCATTAGCTTTGAGGGCTGGCACCTTCCTAGTTGGAGAACTGGGCTGATGTTTACTATTTCGGAAACAGGCACTGCCGGGAAGGAACACGATGACATGCTACACCTCTGGGAAAGCAGAGATGCCAGTGCTGTTGTGCCTGCGAATAGGCTGCACAGGGAAGTTGAAAAACCTATATCAGTTTTGAGGGCTAGCACCTACCTAGTGGGAGAACTGGGCTGATGTTTACTATTTCAGAAACAGGCAGTGCCAGGAAGGAAAACGATGACATGCTACACCTCTGGTAAAGCAGAGATGCCAGTGCTGTTGTGCCTGCGAATAGGCTGCACAGGGAAGGTGAAAAACCTATATCAGTTTTGAGGGCTAGCACCTACCTAGTGGGAGAACTGGGCTGATGTTTACTATTTCAGAAACAGGCAGTGCCTGGAAGGAAAACGATGACATGCTACACCTCTGGGAAAGCAGAGATGCCAGTGCTGTTGTGCCTGCGAATAGGCTTCAGAGGGAAGGTGAAGACCAGCATCAGCTTTGAGGGCTGGCACCTTCCTTGTGGGAGAACTAGCTAGAGGTTTACTATTTCGGAAACAGGCACTGCCGGGAAGGAAAAAGATAACATGCTACACCTCAGGGAAAGCAGAGATGCCAGTGGTGTTGTGCCTGCAAATAGGCTGCACAGGGAAGGTGAAAAAGCTGTATCAGTTTTGAGGGCTAGCACCTACCTAGTGGGAGAACTGGGCTGATGTTTACTCTTTCAGAAACAGGCAGTGACGGGAAGGAAAACGATGACATGCTACACCTCTGGGAAAGCAGAGATGCCAGTGCTGTTGTGCCTGCGAATAGGCTGCAGAGGGAAGGTGAAGACCTGCATTAGCTTTGAGGGCTGGCACCTTCCTAGTTGGAGAACTAGCTGGAGGTTCACTATTTCGGAAACAGGCACTGCCGGGAAGGAACACGATGACATGCTACACCTCTGGGAAAGCAGAGATGCCAGTGCTGTTGTGCCTGCGAATAGGCTGCACAGGGCAGTTGAAAAACCTATATCAGTTTTGAGGGCTAGCACCTACCTAGTGGGAGAACTGGGCTGATGTTTACTATTTCAGAAACAGGCAGTGCCAGGAAGGAAAACGATGACATGCTACACCTCTGGGAAAGCTGAGATGCCAGTGCTGTTGTGCCTGCGAATAGGCTGCAGAGGGAAGGTGAAGACCTGCATCAGCTTTGAGGGCTGGCACCTTCCTTGTGGGAGAACTGGGCTGATGTTTACTATTTCAGAAACAGGCAGTGCCAGGAAGGAAAACGATGACATGCTACACCTCTGGGAAAGCAGAGATGCCAGTGCTGTTGTGCCTGCGAATAGGCTTCAGAGGGAAGGTGAAGACCTGCATTAGCTTTGAGGGCTGGCACCTTCCTTGTGGGAGAACTAGCTAGAGGTTTACTATTTCGGAAACAGGCACTGCCGGGAAGGAAAAAGATAACATGCTACACCTCTGGGAAAGCAGAGATGCCAGTGCTGTTGTGCCTGTAAATAGGCTGCAGAGGGAAGCTGAAGACTTGCATCAGCTTTGAGGGCTGGCACCTTCCTTGTGGGAGAAGTAGCTAGAGGTTTACTATTTCGGAAACAGGCACTGCCGGGAAGGAAAAAGATAACATGCTACACCTCTGGGAAAGCAGAGATGCTAGTGCTGTTGTGCCTGCAAATAGGCTGCAGAGGGAAGGTGAAAAACCAGTATCAGCTTTGATGGCTGGCACCTTCCTAGTGGGAGAACTGGGCTGATGTTTACTATTTCAGAAACAGAGACTGCCGGGAAGGAAAACGATGATATGCTACACCTCTGGGCAAGCAGAGATGCCATTGCTGTTGTGCCTGCAAATAGGCTGCACAGGGAAGGTGAAAAACCTGTATCAGTTTTGAGGGCTAGCACCTACCTAGTGGGAGAACTGGGCTGATGTTTACTATTTCAGAAACAGGCACTGCCGGGAAGGAAAACGATGATATGCTACACCTCTGGGAAAGCTGAGATGCCAGTGCTGTTGTGCCTGCGAATAGGCTGCACAGGGAAGGTGAATACAAGGATCAGCTTTAAGGGCTAGCACCTTCCTAGTGGGACAACTGGGCTGATGTTTACTATTTCAGAAACAGGCACTGCCGGGAAGGAAAACGATGACATGCTACACCTCTGGGAAAGCTGAGATGCCAGTGCTGTTGTGCCTGCGAATAGGCTGCAGAGGGAAGGTGAATACAAGGATCAGCTTTGATGGCTAGCACCTTCCTAGTGGGAGTACTGGGCTGATGTTTACTATTTCAGAAACAGACACTGCCGGGAAGGAAAACGATGACATGCTGCACCTCTGGGAAAGCAGAGATGCCAGTGCTGTTGTGCCTGCGAATAGGCTGCATAGGGAAGGTGAAGACCTGCATAAGCTTTGAGGGCTGGCACCTTCCTTGTGGGAGAACTGGGCTGATGTTTACTATTTCAGAAACAGGCACTGCCGGGAAGGAACCCCATGACATGCTACAACTCTGGGAAAGCAGAGATGCCAGTGCTGTTGTGCCTGCGAATAGGCTGCAGAGGGAAGGTGAAAAACCTGTATCAGTTTTGAGGGCTAGCACCTACCTAGTGGGAGAACTGGGCTGATGTTTACTATTTCAGAAACAGGCACTGCCGGGAAGGAAAACGATGACATGCTACACCTCTGGGAAAGCTGAGATGCCAGTGCTGTTGTGCCTGCGAATAGGCTGCACAGGGACGGTGAATACAAGGATCAGCTTTGAGGGCTTGCACATTCCTAGTGGGAGAAGTGGGCTGATGTTTACTATCTCAGAAACAGAGACTGCCGGGAAGGAAAACGATGACATGCTACACCTCTGGGAAAGCAGAGATGCCAGTGCTGTTGTGCCTGCGTATAGGCTGCAGAGGGAAGGTGAAGACCTGCATCAGCTTTGAGGGCTGGCACCTTCCTTGTGGGAGAACTGGGCTGATGTTTACTATTTCAGAAACAGGCACTGCCGGGAAGGAAAACGATAACATGCTACACCTCTGGGAAAGCAGAGATGCCAGTGCTGTTGTGCCTGCGAATAGGCTGCAGAGGGAAGGTGAAGACCTGCATCAGCTTTGAGGGCTGGCACCTTCCTAGTGGGAGAACTAGCTGGAGGTTCACTATTTCGGAAACAGGCACTGCCGGGAAAGAACTCGATGACATGCTACAACTCTGGGAAAGCAGAGATGCCAGTGCTGTTGTGCCTGCAAATAGGCTGCACAGGGACGGTGAATACAAGGATCAGCTTTGAGGGCTTGCACATTCCTAGTGGGAGAAGTGGGCTGATGTTTACTATCTCAGAAACAGAGACTGCCGGGAAGGAAAACGATGACTTGCTACACCTCTGGGAAAGCAGAGATGCCAGTGCTGTTGTGCCTGCGAATAGGCTGCACAGGGAAGGTGAATACAAGGATCAGCTTTGATGGCTACCACATTCCTAGTGGGACAACTGGGCTGATGTTTACTATTTCAGAAACAGGCACTGCCAAGAAGGAAAACGATGACGTGCTACACCTCAGGGAAAGCAGAGATGCCAGTGCTGTTGTGCCTGCGAATAGGCTGCACAGGGACCGTGAACACCAGCATCACCTTTGACGGCTACCACATTCCTAGTGGGACAACTGGGCTGATGTTTACTATTTCAGAAACAGGCACTGCCGGGAAGGAAAACGATGACATGCTACACCTCAGGGAAAGCAGAGATGCCAGTGCTGTTGTGCCTGCGAATAGGCTGCAGAGGGAAGGTGAAAAACCTGCATCAGCTTTGAGGGCTGGCACCTTCCTAGTGGGAGAACTAGCTGGAGGTTCACTATTTCGGAAACAGGCACTGCCGGGAAGGAACCCCATGACATGCTACAACTCTGGGAAAGCAGAGATGCCAGTGGTGTTATGCCTGCGAATAGGCTGCACAGGGAAGGTGAAAAACCTGTATCAGTTTTGAGGGCTAGCACCTACCTAGTGGGAGAACTGGGCTGATGTTTACTCTTTCAGAAACAGGCAGTGCCGGGAAGGAAAACGATGACATGCTACACCTCTGGGAAAGCAGAGATGCCAGTGCTGTTGTGCCTGCGAATAGGCTGCAGAGGGAAGGTGAAGACCTGCATTAGCTTTGAGGGCTGGCACCTTCCTAGTTGGAGAACTAGCTGGAGGTTCACTATTTCGGAAACAGGCACTGCCGGGAAGGAACACGATGACATGCTACACCTCTGGGAAAGCAGAGATGCCAGTGCTGTTGTGCCTGCGAATAGGCTGCACAGGGAAGGTGAAAAACCTATATCAGTTTTGAGGGCTAGCACCTACCTAGTGGGAGAACTGGGCTGATGTTTACTGTTTCAGAAACAGGCAGTGCCAGGAAGGAAAACGATGACATGCTACACCTCTGGGAAAGCAGAGATGCCAGTGCTGTTGTGCCTGCGAATAGGCTTCAGAGGGAAGGTGAAGACCAGCATCAGCTTTGAGGGCTGGCACCTTCCTTGTGGGAGAACTAGCTAGAGGTTTACTATTTCGGAAACAGGCACTGCCGGGAAGGAAAAAGATAACATGCTACACCTCTGGGAAAGCAGAGATGCCAGTGCTGTTGTGCCTGTAAATAGGCTGCAGAGGGAAGCTGAAGACTTGCATCAGCTTTGAGGGCTGGCACCTTCCTTGTGGGAGAAGTAGCTAGAGGTTTACTATTTCGGAAAAAAGGCACTGCCGGGAAGGAAAAAGATAACATGCTACACCTCTGGGAAAGCAGAGATGCTAGTGCTGTTGTGCCTGCAAATAGGCTGCACAGGGAAGGTGAAAAACCTGTATGAGTTTTGAGGGCTAGCACCTACCTAGTGGGAGAACTGGGCTGATGTTTACTATTTCAGAAACAGGCACTGCCGGGAAGGAAAACGATGATATGCTACACCTCTGGGAAAGCTGAGATGCCAGTGCTGTTGTGCCTGCGAATAGGCTGCACAGGGAAGGTGAATACAAGGATCAGCTTTAAGGGCTAGCACCTTCCTAGTGGGAGAACTGGGCTGATGTTTACTATTTCAGAAACAGGCACTGCCGGGAAGGAAAACGATGACATGCTACACCTCTGGGAAAGCAGAGATGCCAGTGCTGTTGTGCCTGCGAATAGGCTGCACAGGGAAGGTGAAGACCTGCATAAGCTTTGAGGGCTGGCACCTTCCTAGTGGGAGAACTAGCTGGAGGTTCACTATTTCGGAAACAGGCACTGCCGGGAAGGAACACGATGACATGCTACACCTCTGGGAAAGCAGAGATGCCAGTGCTGTTGTGCCTGCGAATAGGCTGCACAGGGAAGGTGAATACAAGGATCAGCTTTGATGGCTACCACATTCCTAGTGGGACAACTGGGCTGATGTTTACTATTTCAGAAACAGGCACTGCCGGGAAGGAAAACGATGACATGCTACACCTCAGGGAAAGCAGAGATGCCAGTGCTGTTGTGCCTGCGAATAGGCTGCAGAGGGAAGGTGAAAAACCTGCATCAGCTTTGAGGGCTGGCACCTTCCTAGTGGGAGAACTAGCTGGAGGTTCACTATTTCGGAAACAGGCACTGCCGGGAAGGAACCCCATGACATGCTACAACTCTGGGAAAGCAGAGATGCCAGTGGTGTTGTGCCTGCGAATAGGCTGCACAGGGAAGGTGAAAAAGCTGTATCAGTTTTGAGGGCTAGCACCTACCTAGTGGGAGAACTGGGCTGATGTTTACTCTTTCAGAAACAGGCAGTGCCGGGAAGGAAAACGATGACATGCTACACCTCTGGGAAAGCAGAGATGCCAGTGCTGTTGTGCCTGCGAATAGGCTGCAGAGGGAAGGTGAAGACCTGCATTAGCTTTGAGGGCTGGCACCTTCCTAGTTGGAGAACTAGCTGGAGGTTCACTATTTCGGAAACAGGCACTGCCGGGAAGGAACACGATGACATGCTACACCTCTGGGAAAGCAGAGATGCCAGTGCTGTTGTGCCTGCGAATAGGCTGCACAGGGAAGTTGAAAAACCTATATCAGTTTTGAGGGCTAGCACCTACCTAGTGGGAGAACTGGGCTGATGTTTACTATTTCAGAAACAGGCAGTGCCAGGAAGGAAAACGATGACATGCTACACCTCTGGTAAAGCAGAGATGCCAGTGCTGTTGTGCCTGCGAATAGGCTGCACAGGGAAGGTGAAAAACCTATATCAGTTTTGAGGGCTAGCACCTACCTAGTGGGAGAACTGGGCTGATGTTTACTATTTCAGAAACAGGCAGTGCCTGGAAGGAAAACGATGACATGCTACACCTCTGGGAAAGCAGAGATGCCAGTGCTGTTGTGCCTGCGAATAGGCTGCAGAGGGAAGGTGAAGACCTGCATTAGCTTTGAGGGCTGGCACCTTCCTAGTTGGAGAACTAGCTGGAGGTTCACTATTTCGGAAACAGGCACTGCCGGGAAGGAACACGATGACATGCTACACCTCTGGGAAAGCAGAGATGCCAGTGCTGTTGTGCCTGCGAATAGGCTGCACAGGGCAGTTGAAAAACCTATATCAGTTTTGAGGGCTAGCACCTACCTAGTGGGAGAACTGGGCTGATGTTTACTATTTCAGAAACAGGCAGTGCCAGGAAGGAAAACGATGACATGCTACACCTCTGGGAAAGCTGAGATGCCAGTGCTGTTGTGCCTGCGAATAGGCTGCAGAGGGAAGGTGAAGACCTGCATCAGCTTTGAGGGCTGGCACCTTCCTTGTGGGAGAACTGGGCTGATGTTTACTATTTCAGAAACAGGCAGTGCCAGGAAGGAAAACGATGACATGCTACACCTCTGGGAAAGCAGAGATGCCAGTGCTGTTGTGCCTGCGAATAGGCTTCAGAGGGAAGGTGAAGACCAGCATCAGCTTTGAGGGCTGGCACCTTCCTTGTGGGAGAACTAGCTAGAGGTTTACTATTTCGGAAACAGGCACTGCCGGGAAGGAAAAAGATAACATGCTACACCTCTGGGAAAGCAGAGATGCCAGTGCTGTTGTGCCTGTAAATAGGCTGCAGAGGGAAGCTGAAGACTTGCATCAGCTTTGAGGGCTGGCACCTTCCTTGTGGGAGAAGTAGCTAGAGGTTTACTATTTCGGAAACAGGCACTGCCGGGAAGGAAAAAGATAACATGCTACACCTCTGGGAAAGCAGAGATGCTAGTGCTGTTGTGCCTGCAAATAGGCTGCAGAGGGAAGGTGAAAAACCAGTATCAGCTTTGATGGCTGGCACCTTCCTAGTGGGAGAACTGGGCTGATGTTTACTATTTCAGAAACAGAGACTGCCGGGAAGGAAAACGATGATATGCTACACCTCTGGGCAAGCAGAGATGCCATTGCTGTTGTGCCTGCAAATAGGCTGCACAGGGAAGGTGAAAAACCTGTATCAGTTTTGAGGGCTAGCACCTACCTAGTGGGAGAACTGGGCTGATGTTTACTATTTCAGAAACAGGCACTGCCGGGAAGGAAAACGATGATATGCTACACCTCTGGGAAAGCTGAGATGCCAGTGCTGTTGTGCCTGCGAATAGGCTGCACAGGGAAGGTGAATACAAGGATCAGCTTTAAGGGCTAGCACCTTCCTAGTGGGACAACTGGGCTGATGTTTACTATTTCAGAAACAGGCACTGCCGGGAAGGAAAACGATGACATGCTACACCTCTGGGAAAGCTGAGATGCCAGTGCTGTTGTGCCTGCGAATAGGCTGCAGAGGGAAGGTGAATACAAGGATCAGCTTTGATGGCTAGCACCTTCCTAGTGGGAGTACTGGGCTGATGTTTACTATTTCAGAAACAGACACTGCCGGGAAGGAAAACGATGACATGCTGCACCTCTGGGAAAGCAGAGATGCCAGTGCTGTTGTGCCTGCGAATAGGCTGCATAGGGAAGGTGAAGACCTGCATAAGCTTTGAGGGCTGGCACCTTCCTTGTGGGAGAACTGGGCTGATGTTTACTATTTCAGAAACAGGCACTGCCGGGAAGGAAAACGATGACATGCTGCACCTCTGGGAAAGCAGAGATGCCAGTGCTGTTGTGCCTGCGAATAGGCTGCAGAGGGAAGGTGAAAAACCTGTATCAGTTTTGAGGGCTAGCACCTACCTAGTGGGAGAACTGGGCTGATGTTTACTATTTCAGAAACAGGCACTGCCGGGAAGGAAAACGATGACATGCTACACCTCTGGGAAAGCTGAGATGCCAGTGCTGTTGTGCCTGCGAATAGGCTGCACAGGGACGGTGAATACAAGGATCAGCTTTGAGGGCTTGCACATTCCTAGTGGGAGAAGTGGGCTGATGTTTACTATCTCAGAAACAGAGACTGCCGGGAAGGAAAACGATGACATGCTACACCTCTGGGAAAGCAGAGATGCCAGTGCTGTTGTGCCTGCGTATAGGCTGCAGAGGGAAGGTGAAGACCTGCATCAGCTTTGAGGGCTGGCACCTTCCTTGTGGGAGAACTGGGCTGATGTTTACTATTTCAGAAACAGGCACTGCCGGGAAGGAAAACGATAACATGCTACACCTCTGGGAAAGCAGAGATGCCAGTGCTGTTGTGCCTGCGAATAGGCTGCAGAGGGAAGGTGAAGACCTGCATCAGCTTTGAGGGCTGGCACCTTCCTAGTGGGAGAACTAGCTGGAGGTTCACTATTTCGGAAACAGGCACTGCCGGGAAAGAACTCGATGACATGCTACAACTCTGGGAAAGCAGAGATGCCAGTGCTGTTGTGCCTGCAAATAGGCTGCACAGGGACGGTGAATACAAGGATCAGCTTTGAGGGCTTGCACATTCCTAGTGGGAGAAGTGGGCTGATGTTTACTATCTCAGAAACAGAGACTGCCGGGAAGGAAAACGATGACTTGCTACACCTCTGGGAAAGCAGAGATGCCAGTGCTGTTGTGCCTGCGAATAGGCTGCACAGGGAAGGTGAATACAAGGATCAGCTTTGATGGCTACCACATTCCTAGTGGGACAACTGGGCTGATGTTTACTATTTCAGAAACAGGCACTGCCAAGAAGGAAAACGATGACGTGCTACACCTCAGGGAAAGCAGAGATGCCAGTGCTGTTGTGCCTGCGAATAGGCTGCACAGGGACCGTGAACACCAGCATCACCTTTGACGGCTACCACATTCCTAGTGGGACAACTGGGCTGATGTTTACTATTTCAGAAACAGGCACTGCCGGGAAGGAAAACGATGACATGCTACACCTCAGGGAAAGCAGAGATGCCAGTGCTGTTGTGCCTGCGAATAGGCTGCAGAGGGAAGGTGAAAAACCTGCATCAGCTTTGAGGGCTGGCACCTTCCTAGTGGGAGAACTAGCTGGAGGTTCACTATTTCGGAAACAGGCACTGCCGGGAAGGAACCCCATGACATGCTACAACTCTGGGAAAGCAGAGATGCCAGTGGTGTTATGCCTGCGAATAGGCTGCACAGGGAAGGTGAAAAACCTGTATCAGTTTTGAGGGCTAGCACCTACCTAGTGGGAGAACTGGGCTGATGTTTACTCTTTCAGAAACAGGCAGTGCCGGGAAGGAAAACGATGACATGCTACACCTCTGGGAAAGCAGAGATGCCAGTGCTGTTGTGCCTGCGAATAGGCTGCAGAGGGAAGGTGAAGACCTGCATTAGCTTTGAGGGCTGGCACCTTCCTAGTTGGAGAACTAGCTGGAGGTTCACTATTTCGGAAACAGGCACTGCCGGGAAGGAACACGATGACATGCTACACGTCTGGGAAAGCAGAGATGCCAGTGCTGTTGTGCCTGCGAATAGGCTGCACAGGGAAGGTGAAAAACCTATATCAGTTTTGAGGGCTAGCACCTACCTAGTGGGAGAACTGGGCTGATGTTTACTATTTCAGAAACAGGCAGTGCCAGGAAGGAAAACGATGACATGCTACACCTCTGGGAAAGCAGAGATGCCAGTGCTGTTGTGCCTGCGAATAGGCTTCAGAGGGAAGGTGAAGACCAGCATCAGCTTTGAGGGCTGGCACCTTCCTTGTGGGAGAACTAGCTAGAGGTTTACTATTTCGGAAACAGGCACTGCCGGGAAGGAAAAAGATAACATGCTACACCTCTGGGAAAGCAGAGATGCCAGTGCTGTTGTGCCTGTAAATAGGCTGCAGAGGGAAGCTGAAGACTTGCATCAGCTTTGAGGGCTGGCACCTTCCTTGTGGGAGAAGTAGCTAGAGGTTTACTATTTCGGAAAAAAGGCACTGCCGGGAAGGAAAAAGATAACATGCTACACCTCTGGGAAAGCAGAGATGCTAGTGCTGTTGTGCCTGCAAATAGGCTGCACAGGGAAGGTGAAAAACCTGTATGAGTTTTGAGGGCTAGCACCTACCTAGTGGGAGAACTGGGCTGATGTTTACTATTTCAGAAACAGGCACTGCCGGGAAGGAAAACGATGATATGCTACACCTCTGGGAAAGCTGAGATGCCAGTGCTGTTGTGCCTGCGAATAGGCTGCACAGGGAAGGTGAATACAAGGATCAGCTTTAAGGGCTAGCACCTTCCTAGTGGGAGAACTGGGCTGATGTTTACTATTTCAGAAACAGGCACTGCCGGGAAGGAAAACGATGACATGCTACACCTCTGGGAAAGCAGAGATGCCAGTGCTGTTGTGCCTGCGAATAGGCTGCACAGGGAAGGTGAAGACCTGCATAAGCTTTGAGGGCTGGCACCTTCCTAGTGGGAGAACTAGCTGGAGGTTCACTATTTCGGAAACAGGCACTGCCGGGAAGGAACACGATGACATGCTACACCTCTGGGAAAGCAGAGATGCCAGTGCTGTTGTGCCTGCGAATAGGCTGCACAGGGAAGGTGAATACAAGGATCAGCTTTGATGGCTACCACATTCCTAGTGGGACAACTGGGCTGATGTTTACTATTTCAGAAACAGGCACTGCCAAGAAGGAAAACGATGACGTGCTACACCTCAGGGAAAGCAGAGATGCCAGTGCTGTTGTGCCTGCGAATAGGCTGCACAGGGACCGTGAACACCAGCATCACCTTTGACGGCTACCACATTCCTAGTGGGACAACTGGGCTGATGTTTACTATTTCAGAAACAGGCACTGCCGGGAAGGAAAACGATGACATGCTACACCTCAGGGAAAGCAGAGATGCCAGTGCTGTTGTGCCTGCGAATAGGCTGCAGAGGGAAGGTGAAAAACCTGCATCAGCTTTGAGGGCTGGCACCTTCCTAGTGGGAGAACTAGCTGGAGGTTCACTATTTCGGAAACAGGCACTGCCGGGAAGGAACCCCATGACATGCTACAACTCTGGGAAAGCAGAGATGCCAGTGGTGTTGTGCCTGCGAATAGGCTGCACAGGGAAGGTGAAAAAGCTGTATCAGTTTTGAGGGCTAGCACCTACCTAGTGGGAGAACTGGGCTGATGTTTACTCTTTCAGAAACAGGCAGTGCCGGGAAGGAAAACGATGACATGCTACACCTCTGGGAAAGCAGAGATGCCAGTGCTGTTGTGCCTGCGAATAGGCTGCAGAGGGAAGGTGAAGACCTGCATTAGCTTTGAGGGCTGGCACCTTCCTAGTTGGAGAACTAGCTGGAGGTTCACTATTTCGGAAACAGGCACTGCCGGGAAGGAACACGATGACATGCTACACCTCTGGGAAAGCAGAGATGCCAGTGCTGTTGTGCCTGCGAATAGGCTGCACAGGGAAGGTGAAAAACCTATATCAGTTTTGAGGGCTAGCACCTACCTAGTGGGAGAACTGGGCTGATGTTTACTATTTCAGAAACAGGCAGTGCCAGGAAGGAAAACGATGACATGCTACACCTCTGGTAAAGAAGAGATGCCAGTGCTGTTGTGCCTGCGAATAGGCTTCAGAGGGAAGGTGAAGACCAGCATCAGCTTTGAGGGCTGGCACCTTCCTTGTGGGAGAACTAGCTAGAGGTTTACTATTTCGGAAACAGGCACTGCCGGGAAGGAAAAAGATAACATGCTACACCTCTGGGAAAGCAGAGATGCCAGTGCTGTTGTGCCTGTAAATAGGCTGCAGAGGGAAGCTGAAGACTTGCATCAGCTTTGAGGGCTGGCACCTTCCTTGTGGGAGAAGTAGCTAGAGGTTTACTATTTCGGAAAAAAGGCACTGCCGGGAAGGAAAAAGATAACATGCTACACCTCTGGGAAAGCAGAGATGCTAGTGCTGTTGTGCCTGTAAATAGGCTGCAGAGGGAAGCTGAAGACTTGCATCAGCTTTGAGGGCTGGCACCTTCCTTGTGGGAGAAGTAGCTAGAGGTTTACTATTTCGGAAAAAAGGCACTGCCGGGAAGGAAAAAGATAACATGCTACACCTCTGGGAAAGCAGAGATGCTAGTGCTGTTGTGCCTGCGAATAGGCTTCAGAGGGAAGGTGAATACAAGGATCAGCTTTAAGGGCTAGCACCTTCCTAGTGGGAGAACTGGGCTGATGTTTACTATTTCAGAAACAGGCACTGCCGGGAAGGAAAACGATGACATGCTACACCTCTGGGAAAGCAGAGATGCCAGTGCTGTTGTGCCTGCGAATAGGCTGCACAGGGAAGGTGAAGACCTGCATAAGCTTTGAGGGCTGGCACCTTCCTAGTGGGAGAACTAGCTGGAGGTTCACTATTTCGGAAACAGGCACTGCCGGGAAGGAACACGATGACATGCTACACCTCAGGGAAAGCAGAGATGCCAGTGCTGTTGTGCCTGCGAATAGGCTGCACAGGGAAGGTGAAAAACCTGTATCAGTTTTGAGGGCTAGCACCTACCTAGTGGGAGAACTGGGCTGATGTTTACTATTTCAGAAACAGGCACTGTCGGGAAGGAAAACGATGACATGCTACACCTCTGGGAAAGCTGAGATGCCAGTGCTGTTGTGCCTGCGAATAGGCTTCAGAGGGAAGGTGAAGACCAGCATCAGCTTTGAGGGCTAGCACCTTCCTTGTGGGAGAACTAGCTAGCGGTTTACTATTTCGGAAACAGGCACTGCCGGGAAGGAAAAAGATAACATGCTACACCTCTGGGAAAGCAGAGATGCCAGTGCTGTTGTGCCTGCAAATAGGCTGCACAGGGAAGGTGAAAAACCAGTATCAGCTTTGACGGCTAGCACCTTCCTAGTGGGAGAACTGGGCTGATGTTTACTATTTCAGAAACAGACACTGCCGGGAAGGAAAACGATGACATGCTACACCTCTGGGCAAGCAGAGATGCCATTGCTGTTGTGCCTGCGAATAGGCTGCACAGGGAAAGTGAAGGCCGGCATCATTTTTGAGGGCTGGCACCTTCCTAGTGGGAGAATTGGGCTGATGTTTACTATTTCAGAAACAGGCACTGCCCGGAAGGAAAACGATGACATGCTACACATCTGGGAAAGCAGAGATGCCAGTGCTGTTGTGCCTGCGAATAGGCTGCAGAGGGAAGGTGAAAAACCTGTATCAGTTTTGAGGGCTAGCACCTTCCTAGTGGGAGAACTGGGCTGATGTTTACTATTTCAGAAACAGGCACTGTCGGGAAGGAAAACGATGACATGCTACACATCTGGGAAAGCAGAGATGCCAGTGCTGTTGTGCCTGCGAATAGGCTGCACAGGGAAGGTGAATACAAGGATCAGCTTTGATGGCTAGCACCTTCCTAGTGGGAGAACTGGGCTGATGTTTACTATCTCAGAAACAGACACTGCCGGGAAGGAAAAAGATAACATGCTACAGCTCTGGTAAAGCAGAGATGCCAGTGCTGTTGTGCCTGCGAATAGGGTGCAGAGGGAAGGTGAAGACCTGCATCAGCTTTGAGGGCTGGCACCTTCCTTGTGGGAGAACTGGGCTGATGTTTACTATTTCAGAAACAGGCACTGCCAAGAAGGAAAACGATGACGTGCTACACTTCAGGGAAAGCAGAGATGCCAGTGCTGTTGTGCCTGCGAATAGGCTGCACAGGGACCGTGAACACCAGCATCACCTTTGACGGCTACCACATTCCTAGTGGGACAACTGGGCTGATGTTTACTATTTCAGAAACAGGCACTGCCGGGAAGGAAAACGATGACATGCTACACCTCTGGGAAAGCAGAGATGCCAGTGCTGTTGTGCCTGCAAATAGGCTGCACAGGGAAGGTGAAAAACCTGTATCAGTTTTGAGGGCTAGCACCTACCTAGTGGGAGAACTGGGCTGATGTTTAGTATTTCAGAAACAGGCACTGCCGGGAAGGAACACGATGACATGCTACACCTCTGGTAAAGAAGAGATGCCAGTGCTGTTGTGCCTGCGAATAGGCTGCAGAGGGAAGGTGAAGACCAGCATCAGCTTTGAGGGCTAGCACCTACCTAGTGGGAGTACTGGGCTGATGTTTACTATTTCAGAAATAGGCACTGCCGGGAAGGAAAACGATAACATGCTACACCTCTGGGAAAGCAGAGATGCCAGTGCTGTTGTGCCTGCGAATAGGCTGCAGAGGGAAGGTGAAGACCTGCATCAGCTTTGAGGGCTGGCACCTTCCTTGTGGGAGAACTGGGCTGATGTTTACTATTTCAGAAACAGGCACTGCCGAGAAGGAAAAAGGTAACATGCTACACCTCAGGGAAAGCAGAGATGCCAGTGCTGTTGTGCCTGCAAATAGGCTGCATAGGGAAGGTGAAGACCTGCATAAGCTTTGAGGGCTGGCACCTTCCTAGTTGGAGAACTAGCTGGAGGTTCACTATTTCGGAAACAGGCACTGCCGGGAAGGAACACGATGACATGCTACAACTCTGGGAAAGCAGAGATGCCAGTGCTGTTGTGCCTGCAAATAGGCTGCACAGGGAAGGTGAAAAAGCTGTATCAGCTTTGAGGGCTGGCACCTTCCTAGTGGGAGAACTAGCTGGAGGTTCACTATTTCGGAAACAGGCACTGCCGGGAAGGAACACGATGACATGCTACACCTCTGGGAAAGCAGAGATGCCAGTGCTGTTGTGCCTGCGAATACGCTGCAGAGGGAAGGTGAAGACCTGCATCAGCTTTGATGGCTGGCACCTTCCTATTGGGAGAACTGGGCTGATGTTTACTATCTCAGAAACAGAGACTGCCGGGAAGGAAAACGATGACATGCTACACCTCTGGGAAAGCAGAGATGCCAGTGCTGTTGTGCCTGCGAATAGGCTGCACAGGGAAGGTGAATACAAGGATCAGCTTTAAGGGCTAGCACCTTCCTAGTGGGAGAACTGGGCTGATGTTTACTATTTCAGAAACAGGCACTGCCGGGAAGGAAAATGATGACATGCTACACCTCTGGGAAAGCAGAGATGCCAGTGCTGTTGTGCCTGTAAATAGGCTGCAGAGGGAAGGTGAAGACCTGCATAAGCTTTGAGGGCTGGCACCTTCCTAGTGGGAGAACTAGCTGGAGGTTCACTATTTCGGAAACAGGCACTGCTGGGAAGAAACACCATGACATGCTACAACTCTGGGAAAGCAGAGATGCCAGTGCTGTTGTGCCTGCAAATAGGCTGCACAGGGAAGGTGAAAAAGCTGTATCAGTTTTGAGGGCTAGCACCTACCTAGTGGGAGAACTGGGCTGATGTTTACTATTTCAGAAACAGGCACTGCCGGGAAGGAAAACGATGACATGCTACACATCTGGGAAAGCAGAGATGCCAGTGCTGTTGTGCCTGCGAATAGGCTGCACAGGGAAGGTGAATACAAGGATCAGCTTTGATGGCTAGCACCTTCCTAGTGGGAGAACTGGGCTGATGTTTACTATCTCAGAAACAGACACTGCCGGGAAGGAAAAAGATAACATGCTACAGCTCTGGTAAAGCAGAGATGCCAGTGCTGTTGTGCCTGCGAATAGGGTGCAGAGGGAAGGTGAAGACCTGCATCAGCTTTGAGGGCTGGCACCTTCCTTGTGGGAGAACTGGGCTGATGTTTACTATTTCAGAAACAGGCACTGCCAAGAAGGAAAACGATGACGTGCTACACTTCAGGGAAAGCAGAGATGCCAGTGCTGTTGTGCCTGCGAATAGGCTGCACAGGGACCGTGAACACCAGCATCACCTTTGACGGCTACCACATTCCTAGTGGGACAACTGGGCTGATGTTTACTATTTCAGAAACAGGCACTGCCGGGAAGGAAAACGATGACATGCTACACCTCTGGGAAAGCAGAGATGCCAGTGCTGTTGTGCCTGCAAATAGGCTGCACAGGGAAGGTGAAAAACCTGTATCAGTTTTGAGGGCTAGCACCTACCTAGTGGGAGAACTGGGCTGATGTTTAGTATTTCAGAAACAGGCACTGCCGGGAAGGAACACGATGACATGCTACACCTCTGGGAAAGCAGAGATGCCAGTGCTGTTGTGCCTGCGAATAGGCTGCACAGGGAAGTTGAAAAACCTATATCAGTTTTGAGGGCTAGCACCTACCTAGTGGGAGAACAGTGCTGATGTTTACTATTTCAGAAACAGGCAGTGCCAGGAAGGAAAACGATGACATGCTACACCTCTGGTAAAGAAGAGATGCCAGTGCTGTTGTGCCTGCGAATAGGCTGCAGAGGGAAGGTGAAGACCAGCATCAGCTTTGAGGGCTAGCACCTTCCTAGTGGGAGTACTGGGCTGATGTTTACTATTTCAGAAATAGGCACTGCCGGGAAGGAAAACGATAACATGCTACACCTCTGGGAAAGCAGAGATGCCAGTGCTGTTGTGCCTGCGAATAGGCTGCAGAGGGAAGGTGAAGACCTGCATCAGCTTTGAGGGCTGGCACCTTCCTTGTGGGAGAACTGGGCTGATGTTTACTATTTCAGAAACAGGCACTGCCGAGAAGGAAAAAGGTAACATGCTACACCTCTGGGAAAGCAGAGATGCCAGTGCTGTTGTGCCTGCGAATAGGCTGCACAGGGAAGGTGAAGACCTGCATAAGCTTTGAGGGCTGGCACCTTCCTAGTGGGAGAACTAGCTGGAGGTTCACTATTTCGGAAACAGGCACTGCCGGGAAGGAACACGATGACATGCTACACCTCAGGGAAAGCAGAGATGCCAGTGCTGTTGTGCCTGCGAATAGGCTGCACAGGGAAGGTGAAAAACCTGTATCAGTTTTGAGGGCTAGCACCTACCTAGTGGGAGAACTGGGCTGATGTTTACTATTTCAGAAACAGGCACTGTCGGGAAGGAAAACGATGACATGCTACACCTCTGGGAAAGCTGAGATGCCAGTGCTGTTGTGCCTGCGAATAGGCTTCAGAGGGAAGGTGAAGGCCGGCATCATTTTTGAGGGCTGGCACCTTCCTAGTGGGAGAATTGGGCTGATGTTTACTATTTCAGAAACAGGCACTGCCCGGAAGGAAAACGATGACATGCTACACATCTGGGAAAGCAGAGATGCCAGTGCTGTTGTGCCTGCGAATAGGCTGCAGAGGGAAGGTGAAAAACCTGTATCAGTTTTGAGGGCTAGCACCTTCCTAGTGGGAGAACTGGGCTGATGTTTACTATTTCAGAAACAGGCACTGTCGGGAAGGAAAACGATGACATGCTACACATCTGGGAAAGCAGAGATGCCAGTGCTGTTGTGCCTGCGAATAGGCTGCACAGGGAAGGTGAATACAAGGATCAGCTTTGATGGCTAGCACCTTCCTAGTGGGAGAACTGGGCTGATGTTTACTATCTCAGAAACAGACACTGCCGGGAAGGAAAAAGATAACATGCTACAGCTCTGGTAAAGCAGAGATGCCAGTGCTGTTGTGCCTGCGAATAGGGTGCAGAGGGAAGGTGAAGACCTGCATCAGCTTTGAGGGCTGGCACCTTCCTTGTGGGAGAACTGGGCTGATGTTTACTATTTCAGAAACAGGCACTGCCAAGAAGGAAAACGATGACGTGCTACACTTCAGGGAAAGCAGAGATGCCAGTGCTGTTGTGCCTGCGAATAGGCTGCACAGGGACCGTGAACACCAGCATCACCTTTGACGGCTACCACATTCCTAGTGGGACAACTGGGCTGATGTTTACTATTTCAGAAACAGGCACTGCCGGGAAGGAAAACGATGACATGCTACACCTCTGGGAAAGCAGAGATGCCAGTGCTGTTGTGCCTGCAAATAGGCTGCACAGGGAAGGTGAAAAACCTGTATCAGTTTTGAGGGCTAGCACCTACCTAGTGGGAGAACTGGGCTGATGTTTAGTATTTCAGAAACAGGCACTGCCGGGAAGGAACACGATGACATGCTACACCTCTGGGAAAGCAGAGATGCCAGTGCTGTTGTGCCTGCGAATAGGCTGCACAGGGAAGTTGAAAAACCTATATCAGTTTTGAGGGCTAGCACCTACCTAGTGGGAGAACAGTGCTGATGTTTACTATTTCAGAAACAGGCAGTGCCAGGAAGGAAAACGATGACATGCTACACCTCTGGTAAAGAAGAGATGCCAGTGCTGTTGTGCCTGCGAATAGGCTGCAGAGGGAAGGTGAAGACCAGCATCAGCTTTGAGGGCTAGCACCTACCTAGTGGGAGTACTGGGCTGATGTTTACTATTTCAGAAATAGGCACTGCCGGGAAGGAAAACGATAACATGCTACACCTCTGGGAAAGCAGAGATGCCAGTGCTGTTGTGCCTGCGAATAGGCTGCAGAGGGAAGGTGAAGACCTGCATCAGCTTTGAGGGCTGGCACCTTCCTTGTGGGAGAACTGGGCTGATGTTTACTATTTCAGAAACAGGCACTGCCGAGAAGGAAAAAGGTAACATGCTACACCTCAGGGAAAGCAGAGATGCCAGTGCTGTTGTGCCTGCAAATAGGCTGCATAGGGAAGGTGAAGACCTGCATAAGCTTTGAGGGCTGGCACCTTCCTAGTTGGAGAACTAGCTGGAGGTTCACTATTTCGGAAACAGGCACTGCCGGGAAGGAACACGATGACATGCTACAACTCTGGGAAAGCAGAGATGCCAGTGCTGTTGTGCCTGCAAATAGGCTGCACAGGGAAGGTGAAAAAGCTGTATCAGTTTTGAGGGTAGCACCTACCTAGTGGGAGAACTAGCTGGAGGTTCACTATTTCGGAAACAGGCACTGCCGGGAAGGAAAACGATGACATCCTACACCTCTGGGAAAGCTGAGATGCCAGTGCTGTTGTGCCTGCGAATAGGCTGCACAGGGACGGTGAATACAAGGATCAGCTTTGAGGGCTTGCACATTCCTAGTGGGAGAAGTGGGCTGATGTTTACTATCTCAGAAACAGAGACTGCCGGGAAGGAAAACGATGACATGCTACGCCTCTGGGAAAGCAGAGATGCCAGTGCTGTTGTGCCTGCTAATAGGCTGCAGAGGGAAGGTGAAGACATGCATCAGCTTTGAGGGCTGGCACCTTCCTAGTGGGAGAACTAGCTGGAGGTTCACTATTTCGGAAACAGGCACTGCCGGGAAGGAACACGATGACATGCTACACCTCTGGGAAAGCAGAGATGCCAGTGCTGTTGTGCCTGCGAATACGCTGCAGAGGGAAGGTGAAGACCTGCATCAGCTTTGATGGCTGGCACCTTCCTATTGGGAGAACTGGGCTGATGTTTACTATCTCAGAAACAGAGACTGCCGGGAAGGAAAACGATGACATGCTACACCTCTGGGAAAGCAGAGATGCCAGTGCTGTTGTGCCTGCGAATAGGCTGCACAGGGAAGGTGAATACAAGGATCAGCTTTAAGGGCTAGCACCTTCCTAGTGGGAGAACTGGGCTGATGTTTACTATTTCAGAAACAGGCACTGCCGGGAAGGAAAACGATGACATGCTACACCTCTGGGAAAGCAGAGATGCCAGTGCTGTTGTGCCTGCGAATAGGCTGCAGAGGGAAGGTGAAGACCTGCATAAGCTTTGAGGGCTGGCACCTTCCTAGTGGGAGAACTAGCTGGAGGTTCACTATTTCGGAAACAGGCACTGCTGGGAAGGAACACCATGACATGCTACAACTCTGGGAAAGCAGAGATGCCAGTGCTGTTGTGCCTGCAAATAGGCTGCACAGGGAAGGTGAAAAAGCTGTATCAGTTTTGAGGGCTAGCACCTACCTAGTGGGAGAACTGGGCTGATGTTTACTATTTCAGAAACAGGCACTGCCGGGAAGGAAAACGATGACATGCTACACCTCTGGGAAAGCAGAGATGCCAGTGCTGTTGTGCCTGCGAATAGGCTGCACAGGGAAGGTGAATACAAGGATCAGCTTTAAGGGCTAGCACCTTCCTAGTGGGAGAACTGGGCTGATGTTTACTATTTCAGAAACAGGCACTGCCGGGAAGGAAAACGATGACATGCTACACCTCTGGGAAAGCAGAGATGCCAGTGCTGTTGTGCCTGCGAATAGGCTGCACAGGGAAGGTGAAGACCTGCATAAGCTTTGAGGGCTGGCACCTTCCTAGTGGGAGAACTAGCTGGAGGTTCACTATTTCGGAAACAGGCACTGCCAAGAAGGAACACGATGACATGCTACACCTCAGGGAAAGCAGAGATGCCAGTGCTGTTGTGCCTGCAAATAGGCTGCACAGGGAAGGTGAAAAACCTGTATCAGTTTTGAGGGCTAGCACCTACCTAGTGGGAGAACTGGGCTGATGTTTACTATTTCAGAAACAGCCACTGCCCGGAAGGAAAACGATGACATGCTGCACCTCTGGGAAAGCAGAGATGCCAGTGCTGTTGTGCCTGCGAATAGGCTGCAGAGGGAAGGTGAAGACCTGCATCAGCTTTGAGGGCTGGCACCTTCCTAGTGGGAGAACTAGCTGGAGGTTCACTATTTCGGAAACAGGCACTGCCGGGAAGGAACACCATGACATGCTACAACTCTGGGAAAGCAGAGATGCCAGTGGTGTTGTGCCTGCAAATAGGCTGCACAGGGAAGGTGAAAAAGCTGTATCAGTTTTGAGGGCTAGCACCTACCTAGTGGGAGAACTGGGATGATGTTTACTATTTCAGAAACAGGCACTGCCGGGAAGGAAAAAGATAACATGCTGCACCTCTGGGAAAGCAGAGATGCCAGTGCTGTTGTGCCTGCGAATAGGCTGCACAGGGAAGGTGAAGACCAGCATCAGCTTTGAGGGCTAGCACCTTTTTTGTGGGAGATCTGGTCCGATGTTTACTATCTCAGAAACAGGTTCTGCCGGGAAGGAAAAAGATAACATGCTACACCTCTGGGAAAGAAAGATGCCAGTGCTGTTGTGCCTGCAAATAGGCTGCAGAGGGAAGCTGAAGACTTGCATCAGCTTTGAGGGCTGCCACCTTCCTTGTGGAACAACTGGGCTGATGTGTACTATTTCAGAAACAGGTTATGCCGGGAAGGAACACGATGACATGCTACACCTCTGGGAAAGCAGAGATGCCAGTGCTGTTCTGCCTGCGAATACGCTGCAGAGGGAAGGTGAAGACCTGCATCAGCTTTGATGGCTGGCACCTTCCTATTGGGAGAACTGGGCTGATGTTTACTATCTCAGAAACAGACACTGCCGGGAAGGAAAACGATGATATGCTACACCTCAGGGAAAGCAGAGATGCCAGTGCTGTTGTGCCTGCGAATAGGCTGCAGAGGGAAGGTGAAGACCTGCATCAGCTTTGAGGGCTGGCACCTTCCTTGTGGGAGAACTGGGCTGATGTTTACTATTTCAGAAACAGGCACTGCCGAGAAGGAAAACGGTAACATGCTACACCTCAGGGAAAGCAGAGATGCCAGTGCTGTTGTGCCCGCAAATAGGCTGCACAGGGAAGGTGAAAAAGCTGTATCAGTTTTGAGGGCTAGCACCTACCTATTGGGAGAACTGGGATGATGTTTACTATTTCAGAAACAGGCACTGCCGGGAAGGAAAAAGATAACATGCTGCACCTCTGGGAAAGCAGAGATGCCAGTGCTGTTGTGCCTGCGAATAGGCTGCACAGGGAAGGTGAAGACCAGCATCAGCTTTGAGGGCTAGCACCTACCTAGTGGGAGTACTGGGCTGATGTTTACTATTTCAGAAACAGGCACTGCCGGGAAGGAAAACGATAACATGCTACACCTCAGGGAAAGCAGAGATGCCAGTGCTGTTGTGCCTGCGAATAGGCTGCAGAGGGAAGGTGAAGACCTGCATCAGCTTTGAGGGCTGGCACCTTCCTTGTGGGAGAACTGGGCTGATGTTTACTATTTCAGAAACAGGCACTGCCGAGAAGGAAAACGGTAACATGCTACACCTCAGGGAAAGCAGAGATGCCAGTGCTGTTGTGCCTGCAAATAGGCTGCATAGGGAAGGTGAAGACCTGCATAAGCTTTGAGGGCTGGCACCTTCCTAGTGGGAGAACTAGCTGGAGGTTCACTATTTCGGAAACAGGCACTGCCGGGAAGGAACACGATGACATGCTACACCTCTGGGAAAGCAGAGATGCCAGTGCTGTTGTGCCTGCAAATAGGCTGCACAGGGAAGGTGAAGAAGCTGTATCAGTTTTGAGGGCTAGCACCTACCTAGTGAAAGAACTAGCTGGAGGTTCACTATTTCGGAAACAGGCACTGCCGGGAAGGAAAACGATGACATGCTACACCTCTGGGAAAGCTGAGATGCCAGTGCTGTTGTGCCTGCGAATAGGCTGCACAGGGAAGGTGAAGACCAGCATCAGCTTTGAGGGCTAGCACCTTCCTAGTGGGAGAACTGGGCTGATGTTTACTATCTCAGAAACAGACACTGCCGGGAAGGAAAAAGATAACATGCTACACCTCTGGGAAAGCAGAGATGCCAGTGCTGTTGTGCCTGCGAATAGGCTGCACAGGGAAGGTGAAGACCAGCATCAGCTTTGAGGGCTAGCACCTACCTAGTGGGAGTACTGGGCTGATGTTTAGTATTTCAGAAACAGGCACTGCCGGGAAGGAAAACGATAATATGCTACACCTCAGGGAAAGCAGAGATGCCAGTGCTGTTGTGCCTGCGAATAGGCTGCAGAGGGAAGGTGAAGACCTGCATCAGCTTTGAGGGCTGGCACCTTCCTTGTGGGTGAACTGGGCTGATGTTTACTATTTCAGAAACAGGCACTGCCGAGAAGGAAAACGGTAACATGCTACACCTCAGGGAAAGCAGAGATGCCAGTGCTGTTGTGCCTGCAAATAGGCTGCATAGGGAAGGTGAAGACCTGCATAAGCTTTGAGGGCTGGCACCTTCCTAGTGGGAGAACTAGCTGGAGGTTCACTATTTCGGAAACAGGCACTGCCGGGAAGGAAAACGATGATATGCTACACCTCTGGGAAAGCTGAGATGCCAGTGCTGTTGTGCCTGCGAATAGGCTGCACAGGGAAGGTGAAAAAGCTGTATCAGTTTTGAGGGCTAGCACCTACCTAGTGGGAGAACTAGCTGGAGGTTCACTATTTCGGAAACAGGCACTGCCGGGAAGGAAAACGATGATATGCTACACCTCTGGGAAAGCTGAGATGCCAGTGCTGTTGTGCCTGCGAATAGGCTGCACAGGGAAGGTGAAGACCAGCATCAGCTTTGATGGCTAGCACCTTCCTAGTGGGAGTACTGGGCTGATGTTTACTATTTCAGAAACAGACACTGCCGGGAAGGAAAACGATGACATGCTGCACCTCTGGGAAAGCAGAGATGCCAGTGCTGTTGTGCCTGCGAATAGGCTGCATAGGGAAGGTGAAGACCTGCATCAGCTTTGAGGGCTGGCATCTTCCTAGTGGGAGAACTAGCTGGAGGTTCACTATTTCGGAAACAGGCACTGCCGGGAAGGAACACGATGACATGCTACAACTCTGGGAAAGCAGAGATGCCAGTGCTGTTGTGCCTGCAAATAGGCTGCACAGGGAAGGTGAAAAAGCTGTATCAGTTTTGAGGGCTAGCACCTACCTAGTGGGAGAACTGGGCTGATGTTTACTATTTCAGAAACAGGCACTGCCGGGAAGGAAAACGATGACATGCTACACCTCTGGGAAAGCAGAGATGCCAGTGCTGTTGTGCCTGCGAATAGGCTGCAGAGGGAAGGTAAAGACCTGCATCAGCTTTGAGGGCTGGCACCTTCCTTGTGGGAGAACTGGGCTGATGTTTACTATTTCAGAAACAGGCACTGCCGAGAAGGAAAACGGTAACATGCTACACCTCAGGGAAAGCAGAGATGCCAGTGCTGTTGTGCCTGCAAATAGGCTGCACAGGGAAGGTGAAAAAGCTGTATCAGTTTTGAGGGCTAGCACCTACCTAGTGGGAGAACTGGGCTGATGTTTACTATTTCAGAAACAGGCACTGCCGGGAAGGAAAACGATGACATGCTGCACCTCTGGGAAAGCAGAGATGCCAGTGCTGTTGTGCCTGCGAATAGGCTGCAGAGGGAAGGTGAAGACCAGCATCAGCTTTGAGGGCTAGCACCTTCCTAGTGGGAGTACTGGGCTGATGTTTACTATCTCAGAAACAGACACTGCCGGGAAGGAAAAAGATAACATGCTACACCTCTGGGAAAGCAGAGATGCCAGTGCTGTTGTGCCTGCGAATAGGCTGCACAGGGAAGGTGAAGACCTGCATCAGCTTTGAGGGCTGGCACCTTCCTAGTGGGAGAACTGGGCTGATGTTTACTATTTCAGAAACAGGCACTGCCGAGAAGGAAAACGGTAACATGCTACACCTCAGGGAAAGCAGAGATGCCAGTGCTGTTGTGCCTGCAAATAGGCTGCATAGGGAAGGTGAAGACCTGCATAAGCTTTGAGGGCTGGCACCTTCCTAGTGGGAGAACTAGCTGGAGGTTCACTATTTCGGAAACAGGCACTGCCGGGAAGGAAAACGATGATATGCTACACCTCTGGGAAAGCTGAGATGCCAGTGCTGTTGTGCCTGCGAATAGGCTGCACAGGGAAGGTGAAGACCTGCATCAGCTTTGATGGCTAGCACCTTCCTAGTGGGAGTACTGGGCTGATGTTTACTATTTCAGAAACAGACACTGCCGGGAAGGAAAACGATGACATGCTGCACCTCTGGGAAAGCAGAGATGCCAGTGCTGTTGTGCCTGCGAATAGGCTGCATAGGGAAGGTGAAGACCTGCATCAGCTTTGAGGGCTGGCATCTTCCTAGTGGGAGAACTAGCTGGAGGTTCACTATTTCGGAAACAGGCACTGCCGGGAAGGAACACGATGACATGCTACAACTCTGGGAAAGCAGAGATGCCAGTGCTGTTGTGCCTGCAAATAGGCTGCACAGGGAAGGTGAAAAACCTGTATCAGTTTTGAGGGCTAGCACCTACCTAGTGGGAGAACTGGGCTGATGTTTACTATTTCAGAAACAGGCACTGCCGGGAAGGAAAACGATGACATGCTACACCTCTGGGAAAGCAGAGATGCCAGTGCTGTTGTGCCTGCGAATAGGCTGCACAGGGAAGGTGAATACAAGGATCAGCTTTGAGGGCTTGCACATTCCTAGTGGGAGAAGTGGGCTGATGTTTACTATCTCAGAAACAGAGACTGCCGGGAAGGAAAACGATGACATGCTACACCTCTGGGAAAGCAGAGATGCCAGTGCTGTTGTGCCTGCGAATAGGCTGCAGAGGGAAGGTGAAGACCTGCATCAGCTTTGAGGGCTGGCACCTTCCTTGTGGGAGAACTGGGCTGATGTTTACTATTTCAGAAACAGGCACTGCCGAGAAGGAAAGCGGTAACATGCTACACCTCCGGGAAAGCAGAGATGCCAGTGCTGTTGTGCCTGCAAATAGGCTGCACAGGGAAGGTGAAAAAGCTGTATCAGTTTTGAGGGCTAGCACCTACCTAGTGGGAGAACTGGGCTGATGTTTACTCTTTCAGAAACAGGCAGTGACGGGAAGGAACACGATGACATGCTACACCTCTGGGAAAGCAGAGATGCCAGTGCTGTTGTGCCTGCGAATAGGCTGCAGAGGGAAGGTGAAGACCTGCATTAGCTTTGAGGGCTGGCACCTTCCTAGTTGGAGAACTAGCTGGAGGTTCACTATTTCGGAAACAGGCACTGCCGGGAAGGAACACGATGACATGCTACACATCTGGGAAAGCAGAGATGCCAGTGCTGTTGTGCCTGCGAATAGGCTGCACAGGGAAGGTGAAAAACCTATATCAGTTTTGAGGGCTAGCACCTACCTAGTGGGAGAACTGGGCTGATGTTTACTATTTCAGAAACAGGCAGTGCCTGGAAGGAAAACGATGACATGCTACACCTCTGGGAAAGCAGAGATGCCAGTGCTGTTGTGCCTGCGAATAGGCTTCAGAGGGAAGGTGAAGACCAGCATCAGCTTTGAGGGCTGGCACCTTCCTTGTGGGAGAACTAGCTAGAGGTTTACTATTTCGGAAACAGGCACTGCCGGGAAGGAAAAAGATAACATGCTACACCTCTGGGAAAGCAGAGATGCCAGTGCTGTTGTGCCTGCGAATAGGCTGCAGAGGGAAGGTGAAGACCTGCATCAGCTTTGAGGGCTGGCACCTTCCTAGTGGGAGAACTAGCTGGAGGTTCACTATTTCGGAAACAGGCACTGCCGGGAAGGAACACCATGACATGCTACAACTCTGGGAAAGCAGAGATGCCAGTGGTGTTGTGCCTGCAAATAGGCTGCACAGGGAAGGTGAAAAAGCTGTATCAGTTTTGAGGGCTAGCACCTACCTAGTGGGAGAACTGGGCTGATGTTTACTCTTTCAGAAACAGGCAGTGACGGGAAGGAACACGATGACATGCTACACCTCTGGGAAAGCAGAGATGCCAGTGCTGTTGTGCCTGCGAATAGGCTGCACAGGGAAGTTGAAAAACCTATATCAGTTTTGAGGGCTAGCACCTACCTAGTGGGAGAACTGGGCTGATGTTTACTATTTCAGAAACAGGCAGTGCCAGGAAGGAAAACGATGACATGCTACACCTCTGGGAAAGCTGAGATGCCAGTGCTGTTGTGCCTGCGAATAGGCTGCAGAGGGAAGGTGAAGACCTGCATCAGCTTTGAGGGCTGGCACCTTCCTTGTGGGAGAACTGGGCTGATGTTTACTATTTCAGAAACAGGCAGTGCCAGGAAGGAAAACGATGACATGCTACACCTCTGGGAAAGCAGAGATGCCAGTGCTGTTGTGCCTGCGAATAGGCTTCAGAGGGAAGGTGAAGACCAGCATCAGCTTTGAGGGCTGGCACCTTCCTTGTGGGAGAACTAGCTAGAGGTTTACTATTTCGGAAACAGGCACTGCCGGGAAGGAAAAAGATAACATGCTACACCTCTGGGAAAGCAGAGATGCTAGTGCTGTTGTGCCTGCAAATAGGCTGCACAGGGAAGGTGAAAAACCAGTATCAGCTTTGATGGCTGGCACCTTCCTAGTGGGAGAACTGGGCTGATGTTTACTATTTCAGAAACAGGCACTGCCGGGAAGGAAAACGATGATATGCTACACCTCTGGGAAAGCAGAGATGCCGGTGCTGTTGTTCCTGCAAATAGGCTGCACAGGGAAGGTGAAAAACCTGTATCAGTTTTGAGGGCTAGCACCTACCTAGTGGGAGAACTGGGCTGATGTTTACTATTTCAGAAACAGGCACTGCCGGGAAGGAAAACGATGATATGCTACACCTCTGGGAAAGCTGAGATGCCAGTGCTGTTGTGCCTGCGAATAGGCTGCACAGGGAAGGTGAATACAAGGATCAGCTTTAAGGGCTAGCTCCTTCCTAGTGGGACAACTGGGCTGATGTTTACTATTTCAGAAACAGGCACTGCCGGGAAGGAAAACGATGACATGCTACACCTCTGGGAAAGCTGAGATGCCAGTGCTGTTGTGCCTGTGAATAGGCTGCAGAGGGAAGGTGAATACAAGGATCAGCTTTGATGGCTAGCACCTTCCTAGTGGGAGTACTGGGCTGATGTTTACTATTTCAGAAACAGACACTGCCGGGAAGGAAAACGATGACATGCTGCACCTCTGGGAAAGCAGAGATGCCAGTGCTGTTGTGCCTGCGAATAGGCTGCATAGGGAAGGTGAAGACCTGCATCAGCTTTGAGGGCTGGCACCTTCCTTGTGGGAGAACTGGGCTGATGTTTACTATTTCAGAAACAGGCACTGCCGGGAAGGAAAACGATGACATGCTGCACCTCTGGTAAAGCAGAGATGCCAGTGCTGTTGTGCCTGCGAATAGGCTGCAGAGGGAAGGTGAAAAACCTGTATCAGTTTTGAGGGCTAGCACCTACCTAGTGGGAGAACTGGGCTGATGTTTACTATTTCAGAAACAGGCACTGCCGGGAAGGAAAACGATGACATGCTACACCTCTGGGAAAGCTGAGATGCCAGTGCTGTTGTGCCTGCGAATAGGCTGCACAGGGACGGTGAATACAAGGATCAGCTTTGAGGGCTTGCACATTCCTAGTGGGAGAAGTGGGCTGATGTTTACTATCTCAGAAACAGAGACTGCCGGGAAGGAAAACGATGACATGCTACACCTCTGGGAAAGCAGAGATGCCAGTGCTGTTGTGCCTGCGTATAGGCTGCAGAGGGAAGGTGAAGACCTGCATCAGCTTTGAGGGCTGGCACCTTCCTTGTGGGAGAACTGGGCTGATGTTTACTATTTCAGAAACAGGCACTGGCGGGAAGGAAAACGATAACATGCTACACCTCTGGGAAAGCAGAGATGCCAGTGCTGTTGTGCCTGCGAATAGGCTGCAGAGGGAAGGTGAAGACCTGCATCAGCTTTGAGGGCTGGCACCTTCCTAGTGGGAGAACTAGCTGGAGGTTCACTATTTCGGAAACAGGCACTGCCGGGAAAGAACACGATGACATGCTACAACTCTGGGAAAGCAGAGATGCCAGTGCTGTTGTGCCTGCAAATAGGCTGCACAGGGACGGTGAATACAAGGATCAGCTTTGAGGGCTTGCACATTCCTAGTGGGAGAAGTGGGCTGATGTTTACTATCTCAGAAACAGAGACTGCCGGGAAGGAAAACGATGACTTGCTACACCTCTGGGAAAGCAGAGATGCCAGTGCTGTTGTGCCTGCGAATAGGCTGCACAGGGAAGGTGAATACAAGGATCAGCTTTGATGGCTACCACATTCCTAGTGGGACAACTGGGCTGATGTTTACTATTTCAGAAACAGGCACTGCCAAGAAGGAAAACGATGACGTGCTACACCTCAGGGAAAGCAGAGATGCCAGTGCTGTTGTGCCTGCGAATAGGCTGCAGAGGGAAGGTGAAAAACCTGCATCAGCTTTGAGGGCTGGCACCTTCCTAGTGGGAGAACTAGCTGGAGGTTCACTATTTCGGAAACAGACACTGCCGGGAAGGAACACGATGACATGCTACAACTCTGGGAAAGCAGAGATGCCAGTGGTGTTGTGCCTGCGAATAGGCTGCACAGGGAAGGTGAAAAACCTGTATCAGTTTTGAGGGCTAGCACCTACCTAGTGGGAGAACTGGGCTGATGTTTACTCTTTCAGAAACAGGCAGTGCCGGGAAGGAAAACGATGACATGCTACACCTCTGGGAAAGCAGAGATGCCAGTGCTGTTGTGCCTGCGAATAGGCTGCAGAGGGAAGGTGAAGACCTGCATTAGCTTTGAGGGCTGGCACCTTCCTAGTTGGAGAACTAGCTGGAGGTTCACTATTTCGGAAACAGGCACTGCCGGGAAGGAACACGATGACATGCTACACCTCTGGGAAAGCAGAGATGCCAGTGCTGTTGTGCCTGCGAATAGGCTGCACAGGGAAGGTGAAATACCTATATCAGTTTTGAGGGCTAGCACCTACCTAGTGGGAGAACTGGGCTGATGTTTACTATTTCAGAAACAGGCAGTGCCAGGAAGGAAAACGATGACATGCTACACCTCTGGGAAAGCAGAGATGCCAGTGCTGTTGTGCCTGCGAATAGGCTTCAGAGGGAAGGTGAAGACCAGCATCAGCTTTGAGGGCTGGCACCTTCCTTGTGGGAGAACTAGCTAGAGGTTTACTATTTCGGAAACAGGCACTGCCGGGAAGGAAAAAGATAACATGCTACACCTCTGGGAAAGCAGAGATGCCAGTGCTGTTGTGCCTGTAAATAGGCTGCAGAGGGAAGCTGAAGACTTGCATCAGCTTTGAGGGCTGGCACCTTCCTTGTGGGAGAAGTAGCTAGAGGTTTACTATTTCGGAAAAAAGGCACTGCCGGGAAGGAAAAAGATAACATGCTACACCTCTGGGAAAGCAGAGATGCTAGTGCTGTTGTGCCTGTAAATAGGCTGCAGAGGGAAGCTGAAGACTTGCATCAGCTTTGAGGGCTGGCACCTTCCTTGTGGGAGAAGTAGCTAGAGGTTTACTATTTCGGAAAAAAGGCACTGCCGGGAAGGAAAAAGATAACATGCTACACCTCTGGGAAAGCAGAGATGCTAGTGCTGTTGTGCCTGCAAATAGGCTGCACAGGGAAGGTGAAAAACCTGTATCAGTTTTGAGGGCTAGCACCTACCTAGTGGGAGAACTGGGCTGATGTTTACTATTTCAGAAACAGGCACTGCCGGGAAGGAAAACGATGATATGCTACACCTCTGGGAAAGCTGAGATGCCAGTGCTGTTGTGCCTGCGAATAGGCTGCACAGGGAAGGTGAATACAAGGATCAGCTTTAAGGGCTAGCACCTTCCTAGTGGGAGAACAGTGCTGATGTTTACTATTTCAGAAACAGGCACTGCCGGGAAGGAAAACGATGACATGCTACACCTCTGGGAAAGCAGAGATGCCAGTGCTGTTGTGCCTGCGAATAGGCTGCACAGGGAAGGTGAAGACCTGCATAAGCTTTGAGGGCTGGCACCTTCCTAGTGGGAGAACTAGCTGGAGGTTCACTATTTCGGAAACAGGCACTGCCGGGAAGGAACACGATGACATGCTACACCTCAGGGAAAGCAGAGATGCCAGTGCTGTTGTGCCTGCGAATAGGCTGCACAGGGAAGGTGAAAAACCTGTATCAGTTTTGAGGGCTAGCACCTACCTAGTGGGAGAACTGGGCTGATGTTTACTATTTCAGAAACAGGCACTGTCGGGAAGGAAAACGATGACATGCTACACCTCTGGGAAAGCTGAGATGCCAGTGCTGTTGTGCCTGCGAATAGGCTTCAGAGGGAAGGTGAAGACCAGCATCAGCTTTGAGGGCTAGCACCTTCCTTGTGGGAGAACTAGCTAGCGGTTTACTATTTCGGAAACAGGCACTGCCGGGAAGGAAAAAGATAACATGCTACACCTCTGGGAAAGCAGAGATGCCAGTGCTGTTGTGCCTGCAAATAGGCTGCACAGGGAAGGTGAAAAACCAGTATCAGCTTTGACGGCTAGCACCTTCCTAGTGGGAGAACTGGGCTGATGTTTACTATTTCAGAAACAGACACTGCCGGGAAGGAAAACGATGACATGCTACACCTCTGGGCAAGCAGAGATGCCATTGCTGTTGTGCCTGCGAATAGGCTGCACAGGGAAAGTGAAGGCCGGCATCATTTTTGAGGGCTGGCACCTTCCTAGTGGGAGAATTGGGCTGATGTTTACTATTTCAGAAACAGGCACTGCCCGGAAGGAAAACGATGACATGCTACACATCTGGGAAAGCAGAGATGCCAGTGCTGTTGTGCCTGCGAATAGGCTGCAGAGGGAAGGTGAAAAACCTGTATCAGTTTTGAGGGCTAGCACCTTCCTAGTGGGAGAACTGGGCTGATGTTTACTATTTCAGAAACAGGCACTGTCGGGAAGGAAAACGATGACGTGCTACACTTCAGGGAAAGCAGAGATGCCAGTGCTGTTGTGCCTGCGAATAGGCTGCACAGGGACCGTGAACACCAGCATCACCTTTGACGGCTACCACATTCCTAGTGGGAGAACTGGGCTGATGTTTACTATTTCAGAAACAGGCACTGCCGGGAAGGAAAACGATGACATGCTACACCTCAGGGAAAGCAGAGATGCCAGTGCTGTTGTGCCTGCAAATAGGCTGCACAGGGAAGGTGAAAAACCTGTATCAGTTTTGAGGGCTAGCACCTACCTAGTGGGAGAACTGGGCTGATGTTTACTATTTCAGAAACAGCCACTGCCCGGAAGGAAAACGATGACATGCTACACCTCTGGGAAAGCAGAGATGCCAGTGCTGTTGTGCCTGCGAATAGGCTGCACAGGGACGGTGAATACAAGGATCAGCTTTGAGGGCTTGCACATTCCTAGTGGGAGAACTAGCTGGAGGTTCACTATTTCGGAAACAGGCACTGCCGGGAAGGAACACGATGACATGCTACACCTCTGGGAAAGCAGAGATGCCAGTGCTGTTGTGCCTGCGAATAGGCTTCAGAGGGAAGGTGAAGACCAGCATCAGCTTTGAGGGCTAGCACCTTTTTTGTGGGAGATCTGGTCCGATGTTTACTATCTCAGAAACAGGTTCTGCCGGGAAGGAACACGATGACATGCTACACCTCTGGGAAAGCAGAGATGCCAGTGCTGTTCTGCCTGCGAATACGCTGCAGAGGGAAGGTGAAGACCTGCATAAGCTTTGATGGCTGGCACCTTCCTATTGGGAGAACTGGGCTGATGTTTACTATCTCAGAAACAGAGACTGCCGGGAAGGAAAACGATGACATGCTACACCTCTGGGAAAGCAGAGATGCCAGTGCTGTTGTGCCTGCGAATAGGCTGCACAGGGAAGGTGAATACAAGGATCAGCTTTAAGGGCTAGCACCTTCCTAGTGGGAGAACTGGGCTGATGTTTACTCTTTCAGAAACAGGCACTGCCGGGAAGGAAAACGATGACATGCTACACCTCTGGGAAAGCAGAGATGCCAGTGCTGTTGTGCCTGCGAATAGGCTGCACAGGGAAGGTGAAGACCTGCATAAGCTTTGAGGGCTGGCACCTTCCTAGTGGGAGAACTAGCTGGAGGTTCACTATTTCGGAAACAGGCACTGCCGGGAAGGAACACCATGACATGCTACAACTCTGGGAAAGCAGAGATGCCAGTGCTGTTGTGCCTGCAAATAGGCTGCACAGGGAAGGTGAAAAAGCTGTATCAGTTTTGAGGGCTAGCACCTACCTAGTGGAAGAACTGGGCTGATGTTTACTATTTCAGAAACAGGCACTGCCGGGAAGGAAAACGATGATATGCTACACCTCTGGGAAAGCAGAGATGCCAGTGCTGTTGTGCCTGCGAATAGGCTGCACAGGGAAGGTGAATACAAGGATCAGCTTTAAGGGCTAGCACCTTCCTAGTGGGAGAACTGGGCTGATGTTTACTATTTCAGAAACAGGCACTGCCCGGAAGGAAAACGATGACATGCTACACCTCTGGGAAAGCAGAGATGCCAGTGCTGTTGTGCCTGCGAATAGGCTGCACAGGGAAGGTGAAGACCTGCATAAGCTTTGAGGGCTGGCACCTTCCTAGTGGGAGAACTAGCTGGAGGTTCACTATTTCGGAAACAGGCACTGCCGGGAAGGAACACGATGACATGCTACACCTCAGGGAAAGCAGAGATGCCAGTGCTGTTGTGCCTGCAAATAGGCTGCACAGGGAAGGTGAAAAACCTGTATCAGTTTTGAGGGCTAGCACCTACCTAGTGGGAGAACTGGGCTGATGTTTACTATTTCAGAAACAGCCACTGCCCGGAAGGAAAACGATGACATGCTGCACCTCTGGGAAAGCAGAGATGCCAGTGCTGTTGTGCCTGCGAATAGGCTGCAGACGGAAGGTGAAGACCTGCATCAGCTTTGAGGGCTGGCACCTTCCTAGTGGGAGAACTAGCTGGAGGTTCACTATTTCGGAAACAGGCACTGCCGGGAAGGAACACCATGACATGCTACAACTCTGGGAAAGCAGAGATGCCAGTGGTGTTGTGCCTGCAAATAGGCTGCACAGGGAAGGTGAAAAAGCTGTATCAGTTTTGAGGGCTAGCACCTACCTAGTGGGAGAACTGGGCTGATGTTTACTCTTTCAGAAACAGACAGTGCCGGGAAGGAAAACGATGACATGCTACACCTCTGGGAAAGCAGAGATGCCAGTGCTGTTGTGCCTGCGAATAGGCTGCAGAGGGAAGGTGAAGACCTGCATTAGCTTTGAGGGCTGGCACCTTCCTAGTTGGAGAACTAGCTGGAGGTTCACTATTTCGGAAACAGGCACTGCCGGGAAGGAACACGATGACATGCTACACCTCTGGGAAAGCAGAGATGCCAGTGCTGTTGTGCCTGCGAATAGGCTGCACAGGGAAGTTGAAAAACCTGTATCAGTTTTGAGGGCTAGCACCTACCTAGTGGGAGAACTGGGCTGATGTTTACTATTTCAGAAACAGGCAGTGCCGGGAAGGAAAACGATGACATGCTACACCTCTGGGAAAGCAGAGATGCCAGTGCTGTTGTGCCTGCGAATAGGCTGCACAGGGAAGGTGAATACAAGGATCAGCTTTAAGGGCTAGCACCTTCCTAGTGGGACAACTGGGCTGATGTTTACTATTTCAGAAACAGGCACTGCCGGGAAGGAAAACCATGACATGCTACACCTCTGGGAAAGCTGAGATGCCAGTGCTGTTGTGCCTGCGAATAGGCTGCAGAGGGAAGGTGAATACAAGGATCAGCTTTGATGGCTAGCACCTTCCTAGTGGGAGTACTGGGCTGATGTTTACTATTTCAGAAACAGACACTGCCGGGAAGGAAAACGATGACATGCTGCACCTCTGGGAAAGCAGAGATGCCAGTGCTGTTGTGCCTGCGAATAGGCTGCATAGGGAAGGTGAAGACCTGCATAAGCTTTGAGGGCTGGCACCTTCCTTGTGGGAGAACTGGGCTGATGTTTACTATTTCAGAAACAGGCACTGCCGGGAAGGAAAACGATGACATGCTGCACCTCTGGGAAAGCAGAGATGCCAGTGCTGTTGTGCCTGCGAATAGGCTGCAGAGGGAAGGTGAAAAACCTGTATCAGTTTTGAGGGCTAGCACCTACCTAGTGGGAGAACTGGGCTGATGTTTACTATTTCAGAAACAGGCACTGCCGGGAAGGAAAACGATGACATGCTACACCTCTGGGAAAGCTGAGATGCCAGTGCTGTTGTGCCTGCGAATAGGCTGCACAGGGACGGTGAATACAAGGATCAGCTTTGAGGGCTTGCACATTCCTAGTGGGAGAAGTGGGCTGATGTTTACTATCTCAGAAACAGAGACTGCCGGGAAGGAAAACGATGACATGCTACACCTCTGGGAAAGCAGAGATGCCAGTGCTGTTGTGCCTGCGTATAGGCTGCAGAGGGAAGGTGAAGACCTGCATCAGCTTTGAGGGCTGGCACCTTCCTAGTGGGAGAACTAGCTGGAGGTTCACTATTTCGGAAACAGGCACTGCCGGGAAAGAACTCGATGACATGCTACAACTCTGGGAAAGCAGAGATGCCAGTGCTGTTGTGCCTGCAAATAGGCTGCACAGGGACGGTGAATACAAGGATCAGCTTTGAGGGCTTGCACATTCCTAGTGGGAGAAGTGGGCTGATGTTTACTATCTCAGAAACAGAGACTGCCGGGAAGGAAAACGATGACTTGCTACACCTCTGGGAAAGCAGAGATGCCAGTGCTGTTGTGCCTGCGAATAGGCTGCACAGGGAAGGTGAATACAAGGATCAGCTTTGATGGCTACCACATTCCTAGTGGGACAACTGGGCTGATGTTTACTATTTCA
The DNA here is from genome assembly GCA_037953605.1 of Necrosyrtes monachus. Lineage (NCBI taxonomy): Eukaryota > Metazoa > Chordata > Aves > Accipitriformes > Accipitridae > Necrosyrtes > Necrosyrtes monachus. The sequence goes on from JAZGTQ010000489.1 coordinate 220,535, forward strand.
GAAACAGGCACTGCCAAGAAGGAAAACGATGACGTGCTACACCTCAGGGAAAGCAGAGATGCCAGTGCTGTTGTGCCTGCGAATAGGCTGCAGAGGGAAGGTGAAAAACCTGCATCAGCTTTGAGGGCTGGCACCTTCCTAGTGGGAGAACTAGCTGGAGGTTCACTATTTCGGAAACAGGCACTGCCGGGAAGGAACCCCATGACATGCTACAACTCTGGGAAAGCAGAGATGCCAGTGGTGTTGTGCCTGCGAATAGGCTGCACAGGGAAGGTGAAAAACCTTTATCAGTTTTGAGGGCTAGCACCTACCTAGTGGGAGAACTGGGCTGATGTTTACTCTTTCAGAAACAGGCAGTGCCAGGAAGGAAAACGATGACATGCTACACCTCTGGGAAAGCAGAGATGCCAGTGCTGTTGTGCCTGCGAATAGGCTGCAGAGGGAAGGTGAAGACCTGCATTAGCTTTGAGGGCTGGCACCTTCCTAGTTGGAGAACTAGCTGGAGGTTCACTATTTCGGAAACAGGCACTGCCGGGAAGGAACACGATGACATGCTACACCTCTGGGAAAGCAGAGATGCCAGTGCTGTTGTGCCTGCGAATAGGCTGCACAGGGAAGGTGAAAAACCTATATCAGTTTTGAGGGCTAGCACCTACCTAGTGGGAGAACTGGGCTGATGTTTACTATTTCAGAAACAGGCAGTGCCAGGAAGGAAAACGATGACATGCTACACCTCTGGGAAAGCAGAGATGCCAGTGCTGTTGTGCCTGCGAATAGGCTTCAGAGGGAAGGTGAAGACCAGCATCAGCTTTGAGGGCTGGCACCTTCCTTGTGGGAGAACTAGCTAGAGGTTTACTATTTCGGAAACAGGCACTGCCGGGAAGGAAAAAGATAACATGCTACACCTCTGGGAAAGCAGAGATGCCAGTGCTGTTGTGCCTGTAAATAGGCTGCAGAGGGAAGCTCAAGACTTGCATCAGCTTTGAGGGCTGGCACCTTCCTTGTGGGAGAAGTAGCTAGAGGTTTACTATTTCGGAAAAAAGGCACTGCCGGGAAGGAAAAAGATAACATGCTACACCTCTGGGAAAGCAGAGATGCTAGTGCTGTTGTGCCTGTAAATAGGCTGCAGAGGGAAGCTGAAGACTTGCATCAGCTTTGAGGGCTGGCACCTTCCTTGTGGGAGAAGTAGCTAGAGGTTTACTATTTCAGAAACAGGCACTGCCGGGAAGGAAAACGATGACATGCTGCACCTCTGGGAAAGCAGAGATGCCAGTGCTGTTGTGCCTGCGAATAGGCTGCACAGGGAAGGTGAAGACCAGCATCAGCTTTGAGGGCTAGCACCTTCCTAGTGGGAGAACTGGGCTGATGTTTACTATCTCAGAAACAGACACTGCCGGGAAGGAAAAAGATAACATGCTACACCTCTGGGAAAGCAGAGATGCTAGTGCTGTTGTGCCTGCAAATAGGCTGCACAGGGAAGGTGAAAAACCTGTATCAGTTTTGAGGGCTAGCACCTACCTAGTGGGAGAACTGGGCTGATGTTTACTATTTCAGAAACAGGCACTGCCGGGAAGGAAAACGATGATATGCTACACCTCTGGGAAAGCTGAGATGCCAGTGCTGTTGTGCCTGCGAATAGGCTGCACAGGGAAGGTGAATACAAGGATCAGCTTTAAGGGCTAGCACCTTCCTAGTGGGAGAACTGGGCTGATGTTTACTATTTCAGAAACAGGCACTGCCGGGAAGGAAAACGATGACATGCTACACCTCTGGGAAAGCAGAGATGCCAGTGCTGTTGTGCCTGCGAATAGGCTGCACAGGGAAGGTGAAGACCTGCATAAGCTTTGAGGGCTGGCACCTTCCTAGTGGGAGAACTAGCTGGAGGTTCACTATTTCGGAAACAGGCACTGCCGGGAAGGAACACGATGACATGCTACACCTCAGGGAAAGCAGAGATGCCAGTGCTGTTGTGCCTGCGAATAGGCTGCACAGGGAAGGTGAAAAACCTGTATCAGTTTTGAGGGCTAGCACCTACCTAGTGGGAGAACTGGGCTGATGTTTACTATTTCAGAAACAGGCACTGTCGGGAAGGAAAACGATGACATGCTACACCTCTGGGAAAGCAGAGATGCCAGTGCTGTTGTGCCTGCGAATAGGCTTCAGAGGGAAGGTGAAGACCAGCATCAGCTTTGAGGGCTAGCACCTTCCTTGTGGGAGAACTAGCTAGCGGTTTACTATTTCGGAAACAGGCACTGCCGGGAAGGAAAAAGATAACACGCTACAACTCTGGGAAAGCAGAGATGCCAGTGCTGTTGTGCCTGCAAATAGGCTGCACAGGGAAGGTGAAAAACCAGTATCAGCTTTGACGGCTAGCACCTTCCTAGTGGGAGAACTGGGCTGATGTTTACTATTTCAGAAACAGACACTGCCGGGAAGGAAAACGATGACATGCTACACCTCTGGGCAAGCAGAGATGCCATTGCTGTTGTGCCTGCGAATAGGCTGCACAGGGAAGGTGAAAACCTACATCAGCTTTGAGGGTTGGCACATTCCTATTAGGAGAACTGGGCTGATGTTTACTATTTGAGAAACAGGCACTGCCGGGAAGGAAAACGATGACATGCTGCACCTCTGGGAAAGCAGAGATGCCAGTGCTGTTGTGCCTGCGAATAGGCTGCAGAGGGAAAGTGAAGGCCGGCATCATTTTTGAGGGCTGGCACCTTCCTAGTGGGAGAATTGGGCTGATGTTTACTATTTCAGAAACAGGCACTGCCCGGAAGGAAAACGATGACATGCTACACATCTGGGAAAGCAGAGATGCCAGTGCTGTTGTGCCTGCGAATAGGCTGCAGAGGGAAGGTGAAAAACCTGTATCAGTTTTGAGGGCTAGCACCTTCCTAGTGGGAGAACTGGGCTGATGTTTACTATTTCAGAAACAGGCACTGTCGGGAAGGAAAACGATGACATGCTACACATCTGGGAAAGCAGAGATGCCAGTGCTGTTGTGCCTGCGAATAGGCTGCACAGGGAAGGTGAATACAAGGATCAGCTTTGATGGCTAGCACCTTCCTAGTGGGAGAACTGGGCTGATGTTTACTATCTCAGAAACAGACACTGCCGGGAAGGAAAAAGATAACATGCTACAGCTCTGGTAAAGCAGAGATGCCAGTGCTGTTGTGCCTGCGAATAGGGTGCAGAGGGAAGGTGAAGACCTGCATCAGCTTTGAGGGCTGGCACCTTCCTTGTGGGAGAACTGGGCTGATGTTTACTATTTCAGAAACAGGCACTGCCAAGAAGGAAAACGATGACGTGCTACACTTCAGGGAAAGCAGAGATGCCAGTGCTGTTGTGCCTGCGAATAGGCTGCACAGGGACCGTGAACACCAGCATCACCTTTGACGGCTACCACATTCCTAGTGGGACAACTGGGCTGATGTTTACTATTTCAGAAACAGGCACTGCCGGGAAGGAAAACGATGACATGCTACACCTCAGGGAAAGCAGAGATGCCAGTGCTGTTGTGCCTGCAAATAGGCTGCACAGGGAAGGTGAAAAACCTGTATCAGTTTTGAGGGCTAGCACCTACCTAGTGGGAGAACTGGGCTGATGTTTACTATTTCAGAAACAGCCACTGCCCGGAAGGAAAACGATGACATGCTACACCTCTGGGAAAGCAGAGATGCCAGTGCTGTTGTGCCTGCGAATAGGCTGCAGAGGGAAGGTGAAGACCTGCATCAGCTTTGAGGGCTGGCACCTTCCTAGTGGGAGAACTAGCTGGAGGTTCACTATTTCGGAAACAGGCACTGCCGGGAAGGAACACCATGACATGCTACAACTCTGGGAAAGCAGAGATGCCAGTGGTGTTGTGCCTGCAAATAGGCTGCACAGGGAAGGTGAAAAAGCTGTATCAGTTTTGAGGGCTAGCACCTACCTAGTGGGAGAACTGGGCTGATGTTTACTCTTTCAGAAACAGGCAGTGACGGGAAGGAAAACGATGACATGCTACACCTCAGGGAAAGCAGAGATGCCAGTGCTGTTGTGCCTGCGAATAGGCTGCATAGGGAAGGTGAAGACCTGCATTAGCTTTGAGGGCTGGCACCTTCCTAGTTGGAGAACTAGCTGGAGGTTCACTATTTCGGAAACAGGCACTGCCGGGAAGGAACACGATGACATGCTACACCTCTGGGAAAGCAGAGATGCCAGTGCTGTTGTGCCTGCGAATAGGCTGCACAGGGAAGTTGAAAAACCTATATCAGTTTTGAGGGCTAGCACCTACCTAGTGGGAGAACTGGGCTGATGTTTACTATTTCAGAAACAGGCAGTGCCAGGAAGGAAAACGATGACATGCTACACCTCTGGGAAAGCTGAGATGCCAGTGCTGTTGTGCCTGCGAATAGGCTGCAGAGGGAAGGTGAAGACCTGCATCAGCTTTGAGGGCTGGCACCTTCCTTGTGGGAGAACTGGGCTGATGTTTACTATTTCAGAAACAGGCAGTGCCAGGAAGGAAAACGATGACATGCTACACCTCTGGGAAAGCAGAGATGCCAGTGCTGTTGTGCCTGCAAATAGGCTGCACAGGGAAGGTGAAAAACCTGTATCAGTTTTGAGGGCTAGCACCTACCTAGTGGGAGAACTGGGCTGATGTTTACTATTTCAGAAACAGGCACTGCCGGGAAGGAAAACGATGATATGCTACACCTCTGGGAAAGCTGAGATGCCAGTGCTGTTGTTCCTGCGAATAGGCTGCACAGGGAAGGTGAATACAAGGATCAGCTTTAAGGGCTAGCACCTTCCTAGTGGGACAACTGGGCTGATGTTTACTATTTCAGAAACAGGCACTGCCGGGAAGGAAAACCATGACATGCTACACCTCTGGGAAAGCTGAGATGCCAGTGCTGTTGTGCCTGCGAATAGGCTGCAGAGGGAAGGTGAATACAAGGATCAGCTTTGATGGCTAGCACCTTCCTAGTGGGAGTACTGGGCTGATGTTTACTATTTCAGAAACAGACACTGCCGGGAAGGAAAACGATGACATGCTGCACCTCTGGGAAAGCAGAGATGCCAGTGCTGTTGTGCCTGCGAATAGGCTGCATAGGGAAGGTGAAGACCTGCATAAGCTTTGAGGGCTGGCACCTTCCTTGTGGGAGAACTGGGCTGATGTTTACTATTTCAGAAACAGGCACTGCCGGGAAGGAAAACGATGACATGCTGCACCTCTGGGAAAGCAGAGATGCCAGTGCTGTTGTGCCTGCGAATAGGCTGCAGAGGGAAGGTGAAAAACCTGTATCAGTTTTGAGGGCTAGCACCTACCTAGTGGGAGAACTGGGCTGATGTTTACTATTTCAGAAACAGGCACTGCCGGGAAGGAAAACGATGACATGCTACACCTCTGGGAAAGCTGAGATGCCAGTGCTGTTGTGCCTGCGAATAGGCTGCACAGGGACGGTGAATACAAGGATCAGCTTTGAGGGCTTGCACATTCCTAGTGGGAGAAGTGGGCTGATGTTTACTATCTCAGAAACAGAGACTGCCGGGAAGGAAAACGATGACATGCTACACCTCTGGGAAAGCAGAGATGCCAGTGCTGTTGTGCCTGCGTATAGGCTGCAGAGGGAAGGTGAAGACCTGCATCAGCTTTGAGGGCTGGCACCTTCCTTGTGGGAGAACTGGGCTGATGTTTACTATTTCAGAAACAGGCACTGCCGGGAAGGAAAACGATAACATGCTACACCTCTGGGAAAGCAGAGATGCCAGTGCTGTTGTGCCTGCGAATAGGCTGCAGAGGGAAGGTGAAGACCTGCATCAGCTTTGAGGGCTGGCACCTTCCTAGTGGGAGAACTAGCTGGAGGTTCACTATTTCGGAAACAGGCACTGCCGGGAAAGAACTCGATGACATGCTACAACTCTGGGAAAGCAGAGATGCCAGTGCTGTTGTGCCTGCAAATAGGCTGCACAGGGACGGTGAATACAAGGATCAGCTTTGAGGGCTTGCACATTCCTAGTGGGAGAAGTGGGCTGATGTTTACTATCTCAGAAACAGAGACTGCCGGGAAGGAAAACGATGACTTGCTACACCTCTGGGAAAGCAGAGATGCCAGTGCTGTTGTGCCTGCGAATAGGCTGCACAGGGAAGGTGAATACAAGGATCAGCTTTGATGGCTACCACATTCCTAGTGGGACAACTGGGCTGATGTTTACTATTTCAGAAACAGGCACTGCCAAGAAGGAAAACGATGACGTGCTACACCTCAGGGAAAGCAGAGATGCCAGTGCTGTTGTGCCTGCGAATAGGCTGCAGAGGGAAGGTGAAAAACCTGCATCAGCTTTGAGGGCTGGCACCTTCCTAGTGGGAGAACTAGCTGGAGGTTCACTATTTCGGAAACAGGCACTGCCGGGAAGGAACCCCATGACATGCTACAACTCTGGGAAAGCAGAGATGCCAGTGGTGTTGTGCCTGCGAATAGGCTGCACAGGGAAGGTGAAAAACCTTTATCAGTTTTGAGGGCTAGCACCTACCTAGTGGGAGAACTGGGCTGATGTTTACTCTTTCAGAAACAGGCAGTGCCGGGAAGGAAAACGATGACATGCTACACCTCTGGGAAAGCAGAGATGCCAGTGCTGTTGTGCCTGCGAATAGGCTGCAGAGGGAAGGTGAAGACCTGCATTAGCTTTGAGGGCTGGCACCTTCCTAGTTGGAGAACTAGCTGGAGGTTCACTATTTCGGAAACAGGCACTGCCGGGAAGGAACACGATGACATGCTACACCTCTGGGAAAGCAGAGATGCCAGTGCTGTTGTGCCTGCGAATAGGCTGCACAGGGAAGGTGAAAAACCTATATCAGTTTTGAGGGCTAGCACCTACCTAGTGGGAGAACTGGGCTGATGTTTACTATTTCAGAAACAGGCAGTGCCAGGAAGGAAAACGATGACATGCTACACCTCTGGGAAAGCAGAGATGCCAGTGCTGTTGTGCCTGCGAATAGGCTTCAGAGGGAAGGTGAAGACCAGCATCAGCTTTGAGGGCTGGCACCTTCCTTGTGGGAGAACTAGCTAGAGGTTTACTATTTCGGAAACAGGCACTGCCGGGAAGGAAAAAGATAACATGCTACACCTCTGGGAAAGCAGAGATGCCAGTGCTGTTGTGCCTGTAAATAGGCTGCAGAGGGAAGCTCAAGACTTGCATCAGCTTTGAGGGCTGGCACCTTCCTTGTGGGAGAAGTAGCTAGAGGTTTACTATTTCGGAAAAAAGGCACTGCCGGGAAGGAAAAAGATAACATGCTACACCTCTGGGAAAGCAGAGATGCTAGTGCTGTTGTGCCTGTAAATAGGCTGCAGAGGGAAGCTGAAGACTTGCATCAGCTTTGAGGGCTGGCACCTTCCTTGTGGGAGAAGTAGCTAGAGGTTTACTATTTCAGAAACAGGCACTGCCGGGAAGGAAAACGATGACATGCTGCACCTCTGGGAAAGCAGAGATGCCAGTGCTGTTGTGCCTGCGAATAGGCTGCACAGGGAAGGTGAAGACCAGCATCAGCTTTGAGGGCTAGCACCTTCCTAGTGGGAGAACTGGGCTGATGTTTACTATCTCAGAAACAGACACTGCCGGGAAGGAAAAAGATAACATGCTACACCTCTGGGAAAGCAGAGATGCTAGTGCTGTTGTGCCTGCAAATAGGCTGCACAGGGAAGGTGAAAAACCTGTATCAGTTTTGAGGGCTAGCACCTACCTAGTGGGAGAACTGGGCTGATGTTTACTATTTCAGAAACAGGCACTGCCGGGAAGGAAAACGATGATATGCTACACCTCTGGGAAAGCTGAGATGCCAGTGCTGTTGTGCCTGCGAATAGGCTGCACAGGGAAGGTGAATACAAGGATCAGCTTTAAGGGCTAGCACCTTCCTAGTGGGAGAACTGGGCTGATGTTTACTATTTCAGAAACAGGCACTGCCGGGAAGGAAAACGATGACATGCTACACCTCTGGGAAAGCAGAGATGCCAGTGCTGTTGTGCCTGCGAATAGGCTGCACAGGGAAGGTGAAGACCTGCATAAGCTTTGAGGGCTGGCACCTTCCTAGTGGGAGAACTAGCTGGAGGTTCACTATTTCGGAAACAGGCACTGCCGGGAAGGAACACGATGACATGCTACACCTCAGGGAAAGCAGAGATGCCAGTGCTGTTGTGCCTGCGAATAGGCTGCACAGGGAAGGTGAAAAACCTGTATCAGTTTTGAGGGCTAGCACCTACCTAGTGGGAGAACTGGGCTGATGTTTACTATTTCAGAAACAGGCACTGCCGGGAAGGAAAAAGATAACATGCTACAACTCTGGGAAAGCAGAGATGCCAGTGCTGTTGTGCCTGCAAATAGGCTGCACAGGGAAGGTGAAAGACCAGTATCAGCTTTGACGGCTAGCACCTTCCTAGTGGGAGAACTGGGCTGATGTTTACTATTTCGGAAACAGACACTGCCGGGAAGGAAAACGATGACATGCTACACCTCTGGGCAAGCAGAGATGCCATTGCTGTTGTGCCTGCGAATAGGCTGCACAGGGAAGGTGAAAACCTGCATCAGCTTTGAGGGCTGGCACATTCCTATTGGGAGAACTGGGCTGATGTTTACTATTTCAGAAACAGGCACTGCCGGGAAGGAAAACGATGACATGCTACACCTCTGGGAAAGCAGAGATGCCAGTGCTGTTGTGCCTGCGAATAGGCTGCAGAGGGAAGGTGAAGACCGGCATCAGCTTTGAGGGCTGGCACCTTCCTAGTTGGAGAACTAGCTGGAGGTTCACTATTTCGGAAACAGGCACTGCCGGGAAGGAACACGATGACATGCTACACCTCTGGGAAAGCAGAGATGCCAGTGCTGTTGTGCCTGCGAATAGGCTGCACAGGGAAGTTGAAAAACCTATATCAGTTTTGAGGGCTAGCACCTACCTAGTGGGAGAACTGGGCTGATGTTTACTATTTCAGAAACAGGCAGTGCCAGGAAGGAAAACGATGACATGCTACACCTCTGGGAAAGCTGAGATGCCAGTGCTGTTGTGCCTGCGAATAGGCTGCAGAGGGAAGGTGAAGACCTGCATCAGCTTTGAGGGCTGGCACCTTCCTTGTGGGAGAACTGGGCTGATGTTTACTATTTCAGAAACAGGCAGTGCCAGGAAGGAAAACGATGACATGCTACACCTCTGGGAAAGCAGAGATGCCAGTGCTGTTGTGCCTGCAAATAGGCTGCACAGGGAAGGTGAAAAACCTGTATCAGTTTTGAGGGCTAGCACCTACCTAGTGGGAGAACTGGGCTGATGTTTACTATTTCAGAAACAGGCACTGCCGGGAAGGAAAACGATGATATGCTACACCTCTGGGAAAGCTGAGATGCCAGTGCTGTTGTGCCTGCGAATAGGCTGCACAGGGAAGGTGAATACAAGGATCAGCTTTAAGGGCTAGCACCTTCCTAGTGGGACAACTGGGCTGATGTTTACTATTTCAGAAACAGGCACTGCCGGGAAGGAAAACCATGACATGCTACACCTCTGGGAAAGCTGAGATGCCAGTGCTGTTGTGCCTGCGAATAGGCTGCAGAGGGAAGGTGAATACAAGGATCAGCTTTGATGGCTAGCACCTTCCTAGTGGGAGTACTGGGCTGATGTTTACTATTTCAGAAACAGACACTGCCGGGAAGGAAAACGATGACATGCTGCACCTCTGGGAAAGCAGAGATGCCAGTGCTGTTGTGCCTGCGAATAGGCTGCATAGGGAAGGTGAAGACCTGCATAAGCTTTGAGGGCTGGCACCTTCCTTGTGGGAGAACTGGGCTGATGTTTACTATTTCAGAAACAGGCACTGCCGGGAAGGAAAACGATGACATGCTGCACCTCTGGGAAAGCAGAGATGCCAGTGCTGTTGTGCCTGCGAATAGGCTGCAGAGGGAAGGTGAAAAACCTGTATCAGTTTTGAGGGCTAGCACCTACCTAGTGGGAGAACTGGGCTGATGTTTACTATTTCAGAAACAGGCACTGTCGGGAAGGAAAACGATGACATGCTACACCTCTGGGAAAGCTGAGATGCCAGTGCTGTTGTGCCTGCGAATAGGCTGCACAGGGACGGTGAATACAAGGATCAGCTTTGAGGGCTTGCACATTCCTAGTGGGAGAAGTGGGCTGATGTTTACTATCTCAGAAACAGAGACTGCCGGGAAGGAAAACGATGACATGCTACACCTCTGGGAAAGCAGAGATGCCAGTGCTGTTGTGCCTGCGTATAGGCTGCAGAGGGAAGGTGAAGACCTGCATCAGCTTTGAGGGCTGGCACCTTCCTTGTGGGAGAACTGGGCTGATGTTTACTATTTCAGAAACAGGCACTGCCGGGAAGGAAAACGATAACATGCTACACCTCTGGGAAAGCAGAGATGCCAGTGCTGTTGTGCCTGCGAATAGGCTGCAGAGGGAAGGTGAAGACCTGCATCAGCTTTGAGGGCTGGCACCTTCCTAGTGGGAGAACTAGCTGGAGGTTCACTATTTCGGAAACAGGCACTGCCGGGAAAGAACTCGATGACATGCTACAACTCTGGGAAAGCAGAGATGCCAGTGCTGTTGTGCCTGCAAATAGGCTGCACAGGGACGGTGAATACAAGGATCAGCTTTGAGGGCTTGCACATTCCTAGTGGGAGAAGTGGGCTGATGTTTACTATCTCAGAAACAGAGACTGCCGGGAAGGAAAACGATGACTTGCTACACCTCTGGGAAAGCAGAGATGCCAGTGCTGTTGTGCCTGCGAATAGGCTGCACAGGGAAGGTGAATACAAGGATCAGCTTTGATGGCTACCACATTCCTAGTGGGACAACTGGGCTGATGTTTACTATTTCAGAAACAGGCACTGCCAAGAAGGAAAACGATGACGTGCTACACCTCAGGGAAAGCAGAGATGCCAGTGCTGTTGTGCCTGCGAATAGGCTGCAGAGGGAAGGTGAAATACAAGGATCAGCTTTGATGGCTACCACATTCCTAGTGGGACAACTGGGCTGATGTTTACTATTTCAGAAACAGGCACTGCCAAGAAGGAAAACGATGACATGCTACAACTCTGGGAAAGCAGAGATGCCAGTGGTGTTGTGCCTGCGAATAGGCTGCACAGGGAAGGTGAAAAACCTTTATCAGTTTTGAGGGCTAGCACCTACCTAGTGGGAGAACTGGGCTGATGTTTACTCTTTCAGAAACAGGCAGTGCCGGGAAGGAAAACGATGACATGCTACACCTCTGGGAAAGCAGAGATGCCAGTGCTGTTGTGCCTGCGAATAGGCTGCAGAGGGAAGGTGAAGACCTGCATTAGCTTTGAGGGCTGGCACCTTCCTAGTTGGAGAACTAGCTGGAGGTTCACTATTTCGGAAACAGGCACTGCCGGGAAGGAACACGATGACATGCTACACCTCTGGGAAAGCAGAGATGCCAGTGCTGTTGTGCCTGCGAATAGGCTGCACAGGGAAGGTGAAAAACCTATATCAGTTTTGAGGGCTAGCACCTACCTAGTGGGAGAACTGGGCTGATGTTTACTATTTCAGAAACAGGCAGTGCCAGGAAGGAAAACGATGACATGCTACACCTCTGGGAAAGCAGAGATGCCAGTGCTGTTGTGCCTGCGAATAGGCTTCAGAGGGAAGGTGAAGACCAGCATCAGCTTTGAGGGCTGGCACCTTCCTTGTGGGAGAACTAGCTAGAGGTTTACTATTTCGGAAACAGGCACTGCCGGGAAGGAAAAAGATAACATGCTACACCTCTGGGAAAGCAGAGATGCCAGTGCTGTTGTGCCTGTAAATAGGCTGCAGAGGGAAGCTCAAGACTTGCATCAGCTTTGAGGGCTGGCACCTTCCTTGTGGGAGAAGTAGCTAGAGGTTTACTATTTCGGAAAAAAGGCACTGCCGGGAAGGAAAAAGATAACATGCTACACCTCTGGGAAAGCAGAGATGCTAGTGCTGTTGTGCCTGTAAATAGGCTGCAGAGGGAAGCTGAAGACTTGCATCAGCTTTGAGGGCTGGCACCTTCCTTGTGGGAGAAGTAGCTAGAGGTTTACTATTTCAGAAACAGGCACTGCCGGGAAGGAAAACGATGACATGCTGCACCTCTGGGAAAGCAGAGATGCCAGTGCTGTTGTGCCTGCGAATAGGCTGCACAGGGAAGGTGAAGACCAGCATCAGCTTTGAGGGCTAGCACCTTCCTAGTGGGAGAACTGGGCTGATGTTTACTATCTCAGAAACAGACACTGCCGGGAAGGAAAAAGATAACATGCTACACCTCTGGGAAAGCAGAGATGCTAGTGCTGTTGTGCCTGCAAATAGGCTGCAGAGGGAAGGTGAAAAACCTGTATCAGTTTTGAGGGCTAGCACCTACCTAGTGGGAGAACTGGGCTGATGTTTACTATTTCAGAAACAGGCACTGCCGGGAAGGAAAACGATGATATGCTACACCTCTGGGAAAGCTGAGATGCCAGTGCTGTTGTGCCTGCGAATAGGCTGCACAGGGAAGGTGAATACAAGGATCAGCTTTAAGGGCTAGCACCTTCCTAGTGGGAGAACTGGGCTGATGTTTACTATTTCAGAAACAGGCACTGCCGGGAAGGAAAACGATGACATGCTACACCTCTGGGAAAGCAGAGATGCCAGTGCTGTTGTGCCTGCGAATAGGCTGCACAGGGAAGGTGAAGACCTGCATAAGCTTTGAGGGCTGGCACCTTCCTAGTGGGAGAACTAGCTGGAGGTTCACTATTTCGGAAACAGGCACTGCCGGGAAGGAACACGATGACATGCTACACCTCAGGGAAAGCAGAGATGCCAGTGCTGTTGTGCCTGCGAATAGGCTGCACAGGGAAGGTGAAAAACCTGTATCAGTTTTGAGGGCTAGCACCTACCTAGTGGGAGAACTGGGCTGATGTTTACTATTTCAGAAACAGGCACTGTCGGGAAGGAAAACGATGACATGCTACACCTCTGGGAAAGCAGAGATGCCAGTGCTGTTGTGCCTGCGAATAGGCTTCAGAGGGAAGGTGAAGACCAGCATCAGCTTTGAGGGCTAGCACCTTCCTTGTGGGAGAACTAGCTAGCGGTTTACTATTTCGGAAACAGGCACTGCCGGGAAGGAAAAAGATAACACGCTACAACTCTGGGAAAGCAGAGATGCCAGTGCTGTTGTGCCTGCAAATAGGCTGCACAGGGAAGGTGAAAAACCAGTATCAGCTTTGACGGCTAGCACCTTCCTAGTGGGAGAACTGGGCTGATGTTTACTATTTCAGAAACAGACACTGCCGGGAAGGAAAACGATGACATGCTACACCTCTGGGAAAGCAGAGATGCCAGTGCTGTTGTGCCTGCGAATAGGCTGCAGAGGGAAAGTGAAGGCCGGCATCATTTTTGAGGGCTGGCACCTTCCTAGTGGGAGAATTGGGCTGATGTTTACTATTTCAGAAACAGGCACTGCCCGGAAGGAAAACGATGACATGCTACACATCTGGGAAAGCAGAGATGCCAGTGCTGTTGTGCCTGCGAATAGGCTGCAGAGGGAAGGTGAAAAACCTGTATCAGTTTTGAGGGCTAGCACCTTCCTAGTGGGAGAACTGGGCTGATGTTTACTATTTCAGAAACAGGCACTGTCGGGAAGGAAAACGATGACATGCTACACATCTGGGAAAGCAGAGATGCCAGTGCTGTTGTGCCTGCGAATAGGCTGCACAGGGAAGGTGAATACAAGGATCAGCTTTGATGGCTAGCACCTTCCTAGTGGGAGAACTGGGCTGATGTTTACTATCTCAGAAACAGACACTGCCGGGAAGGAAAAAGATAACATGCTACAGCTCTGGTAAAGCAGAGATGCCAGTGCTGTTGTGCCTGCGAATAGGGTGCAGAGGGAAGGTGAAGACCTGCATCAGCTTTGAGGGCTGGCACCTTCCTTGTGGGAGAACTGGGCTGATGTTTACTATTTCAGAAACAGGCACTGCCAAGAAGGAAAACGATGACGTGCTACACTTCAGGGAAAGCAGAGATGCCAGTGCTGTTGTGCCTGCGAATAGGCTGCACAGGGACCGTGAACACCAGCATCACCTTTGACGGCTACCACATTCCTAGTGGGACAACTGGGCTGATGTTTACTATTTCAGAAACAGGCACTGCCGGGAAGGAAAACGATGACATGCTACACCTCAGGGAAAGCAGAGATGCCAGTGCTGTTGTGCCTGCAAATAGGCTGCACAGGGAAGGTGAAAAACCTGTATCAGTTTTGAGGGCTAGCACCTACCTAGTGGGAGAACTGGGCTGATGTTTACTATTTCAGAAACAGCCACTGCCCGGAAGGAAAACGATGACATGCTACACCTCTGGGAAAGCAGAGATGCCAGTGCTGTTGTGCCTGCGAATAGGCTGCAGAGGGAAGGTGAAGACCTGCATCAGCTTTGAGGGCTGGCACCTTCCTAGTGGGAGAACTAGCTGGAGGTTCACTATTTCGGAAACAGGCACTGCCGGGAAGGAACACCATGACATGCTACAACTCTGGGAAAGCAGAGATGCCAGTGGTGTTGTGCCTGCAAATAGGCTGCACAGGGAAGGTGAAAAAGCTGTATCAGTTTTGAGGGCTAGCACCTACCTAGTGGGAGAACTGGGCTGATGTTTACTCTTTCAGAAACAGGCAGTGACGGGAAGGAAAACGATGACATGCTACACCTCAGGGAAAGCAGAGATGCCAGTGCTGTTGTGCCTGCGAATAGGCTGCATAGGGAAGGTGAAGACCTGCATTAGCTTTGAGGGCTGGCACCTTCCTAGTTGGAGAACTAGCTGGAGGTTCACTATTTCGGAAACAGGCACTGCCGGGAAGGAACACGATGACATGCTACACCTCTGGGAAAGCAGAGATGCCAGTGCTGTTGTGCCTGCGAATAGGCTGCACAGGGAAGTTGAAAAACCTATATCAGTTTTGAGGGCTAGCACCTACCTAGTGGGAGAACTGGGCTGATGTTTACTATTTCAGAAACAGGCAGTGCCAGGAAGGAAAACGATGACATGCTACACCTCTGGGAAAGCTGAGATGCCAGTGCTGTTGTGCCTGCGAATAGGCTGCAGAGGGAAGGTGAAGACCAGCATCAGCTTTGAGGGCTGGCACCTTCCTTGTGGGAGAACTGGGCTGATGTTTACTATTTCAGAAACAGGCACTGCCGGGAAGGAAAACGATGACATGCTACACCTCTGGGAAAGCAGAGATGCCAGTGCTGTTGTGCCTGCAAATAGGCTGCAGAGGGAAGGTGAAGACTTGCATCAGCTTTGAGGGCTAGCACCTTCCTAGTGGGAGAACTGGGCTGAGGTTTACTATTTCGGAAACAGGCACTGCCGGGAAGGAAAACGATGACATGCTACACCTCTGGGAAAGCAGAGATGCCAGTGCTGTTGTGCCTGCGAATAGGCTGCAGAGGGAAGGTGAAGACATGGATCAGCTTTGAGGGCTGGCACCTTCCTAGTGGGACAACTGGGCTGATGTTTACTATTTCAGAAACAGGTTCTGCCGGGAAGGAAGACGATGACATGCTACACCTCTGGGAAAGCAGAGATGCCAGTGCTGTTGTGCCTGCGAATAGGCTGCAGAGGGAAGGTGAAGACCTGCATCAGCTTTGAGGGCTGGCACCTTCCTTGTGGGAGAACTGGGCTGATGTTTACTATTTCAGAAACAGGCACTGCCGGGAAGGAAAACGATGACATGCTACACCTCAGGGAAAGCAGAGATGCCAGTGCTGTTGTGCCCGCAAATAGGCTGCACAGGGAAGGTGAAAAAGCTGTATCAGTTTTGAGGGCTAGCACCTACCTATTGGGAGAACTGGGCTGATGTTTACTATTTCAGAAACAGGCACTGCCGGGAAGGAAAACGATGACATGCTGCACCTCTGGGAAAGCAGAGATGCCAGTGCTGTTGTGCCTGCGAATAGGCTGCACAGGGAAGGTGAAGACCAGCATCAGCTTTGAGGGCTAGCACCTTCCTAGTGGGAGAACTGGGCTGATGTTTACTATCTCAGAAACAGACACTGCCGGGAAGGAAAAAGATAACATGCTACACCTCTGGGAAAGCAGAGATGCCAGTGCTGTTGTGCCTGCGAATAGGCTGCACAGGGAAGGTGAAGACCAGCATCAGCTTTGAGGGCTAGCACCTACCTAGTGGGAGTACTGGGCTGATGTTTACTATTTCAGAAACAGGCACTGCCGGGAAGGAAAACGATAACATGCTACACCTCAGGGAAAGCAGAGATGCCAGTGCTGTTGTGCCTGCGAATAGGCTGCAGAGGGAAGGTGAAGACCTGCATCAGCTTTGAGGGCTGGCACCTTCCTTGTGGGAGAACTGGGCTGATGTTTACTATTTCAGAAACAGGCACTGCCGAGAAGGAAAACGGTAACATGCTACACCTCAGGGAAAGCAGAGATGCCAGTGCTGTTGTGCCTGCAAATAGGCTGCATAGGGAAGGTGAAGACCTGCATAAGCTTTGAGGGCTGGCACCTTCCTAGTGGGAGAACTAGCTGGAGGTTCACTATTTCGGAAACAGGCACTGCCGGGAAGGAACACGATGACATGCTACACCTCTGGGAAAGCAGAGATGCCAGTGCTGTTGTGCCTGCAAATAGGCTGCACAGGGAAGGTGAAAAACCTGTATCAGTTTTGAGGGCTAACACCTACCTAGTGGGAGAACTAGCTGGAGGTTCACTATTTCGGAAACAGGCACTGCCGGGAAGGAAAACGATGACATGCTACACCTCTGGGAAAGCTGAGATGCCAGTGCTGTTGTGCCTGCCAATAGGCTGCACAGGGAAGGTGAAGACCAGCATCAGCTTTGATGGCTAGCACCTTCCTAGTGGGAGTACTGGGCTGATGTTTACTATTTCAGAAACAGACACTGCCGGGAAGGAAAACGATGACATGCTACACCTCTGGGAAAGCAGAGATGCCAGTGCTGTTGTGCCTGCGAATAGGCTGCAGAGGGAAGGTAAAGACCTGCATCAGCTTTGAGGGCTGGCACCTTCCTTGTGGGAGAACTGGGCTGATGTTTACTATTTCAGAAACAGGCACTGCCGAGAAGGAAAACGGTAACATGCTACACCTCAGGGAAAGCAGAGATGCCAGTGCTGTTGTGCCTGCAAATAGGCTGCACAGGGAAGGTGAAAAAGCTGTATCAGTTTTGAGGGCTAGCACCTACCTAGTGGGAGAACTGGGCTGATGTTTACTATTTCAGAAACAGGCACTGCCGGGAAGGAAAACGATGACATGCTGCACCTCTGGGAAAGCAGAGATGCCAGTGCTGTTGTGCCTGCGAATAGGCTGCACAGGGAAGGTGAAGACCAGCATCAGCTTTGAGGGCTAGCACCTTCCTAGTGGGAGAACTGGGCTGATGTTTACTATCTCAGAAACAGACACTGCCGGGAAGGAAAAAGATAACATGCTACACCTCTGGGAAAGCAGAGATGCCAGTGCTGTTGTGCCTGCGAATAGGCTGCACAGGGAAGGTGAAGACCAGCATCAGCTTTGAGGGCTAGCACCTACCTAGTGGGAGTACTGGGCTGATGTTTACTATTTCAGAAACAGGCACTGCCGGGAAGGAAAACGATAATATGCTACACCTCAGGGAAAGCAGAGATGCCAGTGCTGTTGTGCCTGCGAATAGGCTGCAGAGGGAAGGTGAAGACCTGCATCAGCTTTGAGGGCTGGCACCTTCCTTGTGGGAGAACTGGGCTGATGTTTACTATTTCAGAAACAGGCACTGCCGAGAAGGAAAACGGTAACATGCTACACCTCAGGGAAAGCAGAGATGCCAGTGCTGTTGTGCCCGCAAATAGGCTGCACAGGGAAGGTGAAAAAGCTGTATCAGTTTTGAGGGCTAGCACCTACCTATTGGGAGAACTGGGCTGATGTTTACTATTTCAGAAACAGGCACTGCCGGGAAGGAAAACGATGATATGCTACACCTCTGGGAAAGCAGAGATGCCAGTGCTGTTGTGCCTGCGAATAGGCTGCACAGGGAAGGTGAAAAAGCTGTATCAGTTTTGAGGGCTAGCACCTACCTAGTGGGAGAAATAGCTGGAGGTTCACTATTTCGGAAACAGGCACTGCCGGGAAGGAAAACGATGATATGCTACACCTCTGGGAAAGCTGAGATGCCAGTGCTGTTGTGCCTGCGAATAGGCTGCACAGGGAAGGTGAAGACCAGCATCAGCTTTGATGGCTAGCACCTTCCTAGTGGGAGTACTGGGCTGATGTTTACTATTTCAGAAACAGACACTGCCGGGAAGGAAAACGATGACATGCTGCACCTCTGGGAAAGCAGAGATGCCAGTGCTGTTGTGCCTGCGAATAGGCTGCATAGGGAAGGTGAAGACCTGCATCAGCTTTGAGGGCTGGCATCTTCCCAGTGGGAGAAGTAGCTGGAGGTTCACTATTTCGGAAACAGGCACTGCCGGGAAGGAACACGATGACATGCTACAACTCTGGGAAAGCAGAGATGCCAGTGCTGTTGTGCCTGCAAATAGGCTGCACAGGGAAGGTGAAAAAGCTGTATCAGTTTTGAGGGCTAGCACCTACCTAGTGGGAGAACTGGGCTGATGTTTACTATTTCAGAAACAGGCACTGCCGGGAAGGAAAACGATGACATGCTGCACCTCTGGGAAAGCAGAGATGCCAGTGCTGTTGTGCCTGCGAATAGGCTGCACAGGGAAGGTGAAGACCAGCATCAGCTTTGAGGGCTAGCACCTTCCTAGTGGGAGTACTGGGCTGATGTTTACTATCTCAGAAACAGACACTGCCGGGAAGGAAAAAGATAACATGCTACACCTCTGGGAAAGCAGAGATGCCAGTGCTGTTGTGCCTGCGAATAGGCTGCACAGGGAAGGTGAAGACCAGCATCAGCTTTGAGGGCTAGCACCTACCTAGTGGGAGTACTGGGCTGATGTTTACTATTTCAGAAACAGGCACTGCCGGGAAGGAAAACGATAATATGCTACACCTCAGGGAAAGCAGAGATGCCAGTGCTGTTGTGCCTGCGAATAGGCTGCAGAGGGAAGGTGAAGACCTGCATCAGCTTTGAGGGCTGGCACCTTCCTTGTGGGAGAACTGGGCTGATGTTTACTATTTCAGAAACAGGCACTGCCGAGAAGGAAAACGGTAACATGCTACACCTCAGGGAAAGCAGAGATGCCAGTGCTGTTGTGCCTGCAAATAGGCTGCATAGGGAAGGTGAAGACCTGCATAAGCTTTGAGGGCTGGCACCTTCCTAGTGGGAGAACTAGCTGGAGGTTCACTATTTCGGAAACAGGCACTGCCGGGAAGGAAAACGATGATATGCTACACCTCTGGGAAAGCAGAGATGCCAGTGCTGTTGTGCCTGCGAATAGGCTGCACAGGGAAGGTGAAGACCAGCATCAGCTTTGATGGCTAGCACCTTCCTAGTGGGAGTACTGGGCTGATGTTTACTATTTCAGAAACAGACACTGCCGGGAAGGAAAACGATGACATGCTGCACCTCTGGGAAAGCAGAGATTCCAGTGCTGTTGTGCCTGCGAATAGGCTGCATAGGGAAGGTGAAGACCTGCATCAGCTTTGAGGGCTGGCATCTTCCTAGTGGGAGAACTAGCTGGAGGTTCACTATTTCTGAAACAGGCACTGCCGGGAAGGAACACGATGACATGCTACAACTCTGGGAAAGCAGAGATGCCAGTGCTGTTGTGCCTGCAAATAGGCTGCACAGGGAAGGTGAAAAACCTGTATCAGTTTTGAGGGCTAGCACCTACCTAGTGGGAGAACTGGGCTGATGTTTACTATTTCAGAAACAGGCACTGCCGGGAAGGAAAACGGTAACATGCTACACCTCTGGGAAAGCAGAGATGCCAGTGCTGTTGTGCCTGCGAATAGGCTGCACAGGGACGGTGAATACAAGGATCAGCTTTGAGGGCTTGCACATTCCTAGTGGGAGAAGTGGGCTGATGTTTACTATCTCAGAAACAGAGACTGCCGGGAAGGAAAACGATGACATGCTACACCTCTGGGAAAGCAGAGATGCCAGTGCTGTTGTGCCTGCGAATAGGCTGCAGAGGGAAGGTGAAGACCTGCATCAGCTTTGAGGGCTGGCACCTTCCTTGTGGGAGAACTGGGCTGATGTTTACTATTTCAGAAACAGGCACTGCCGAGAAGGAAAACGGTAACATGCTACACCTCCGGGAAAGCAGAGATGCCAGTGCTGTTGTGCCTGCAAATAGGCTGCACAGGGAAGGTGAAAAAGCTGTATCAGTTTTGAGGGCTAGCACCTACCTAGTGGGAGAACTGGGCTGATGTTTACTATTTCAGAAACAGACACTGCCGGAAAGGAAAACGATAACATGCTACACCTCTGGGAAAGCAGAGATCCCAGTGCTGTTGTGCCTGCAAATAGGCTGCAGAGGGAAGGTGAAGACCTGCATAAGCTTTGAGGGCTGGCACCTTCCTAGTGGGAGAACTAGCTGGAGGTTCACTATTTCGGAAACAGGCACTGCCGGGAAGGAACACGATGACATGCTACACCTCTGGGCAAGCAGAGATGCCAGTGCTGTTGTGCCTGCGAATAGGCTTCAGAGGGAAGGTGAAGACCAGCATCAGCTTTGAGGGCTAGCACCTTTTTTGTGGGAGATCTGGTCCGATGTTTACTATCTCAGAAACAGGTTCTGCCGGGAAGGAAAAAGATAACATGCTACACCTCTGGGAAAGAAAGATGCCAGTGCTGTTGTGCCTGCAAATAGGCTGCAGAGGGAAGCTGAAGACTTGCATCAGCTTTGAGGGCTGCCACCTTCCTTGTGGGACAACTGGGCTGATGTGTACTATTTCAGAAACAGGCACTGCCGGGAAGGAAAACGATGACATGCTACACCTCTGGGAAAGCATAGATGCCAGTGCTGTTGTGCCTGCGAATACGCTGCACAGGGAAGGTGAAGACCTGCATCAGCTTTGATGGCTGGCACCTTCCTAGTGGGAGAACTGGGCTGATGTTTACTATTTCAGAAACAGAGACTGCCGGGAAGGAAAACGATGATATGCTACACCTCTGGGAAAGCAGAGATGCCGGTGCTGTTGTGCCTGCAAATAGGCTGCACAGGGAAGGTGAAAAAGCTGTATCAGTTTTGAGGCCTAGCACCTACCTAGTGGGAGAACTAGCTGGAGGTTTACTATTTCGGAAACAGGCACTGCCGGGAAGGAAAACGATGACATGCTACACCTCTGGGAAAGCTGAGATGCCAGTGCTGTTGTGCCTGCGAATAGGCTGCACAGGGAAGGTGAAGACCAGCATCAGCTTTGAGGGCTAGCACCTTCCTAGTGGGAGAACTGGGCTGATGTTTACTATCTCAGAAACAGACACTGCCGGGAAGGAAAAAGATAACATGCTACACCTCAGGGAAAGCAGAGATGCCAGTGCTGTTGTGCCTGCGAATAGGCTGCACAGGGAAGGTGAAGACCAGCATCAGCTTTGAGGGCTAGCACCTTCCTTGTGGGAGAACTAGCTAGCGGTTTACTATTTCGGAAACAGGCACTGCCGGGAAGGAAAAAGATAACATGCTACACCTCTGGGAAAGCAGAGATGCCAGTGCTGTTGTGCCTGCAAATAGGCTGCACAGGGAAGGTGAAAAACCAGTATCAGCTTTGACGGCTAGCACCTTCCTAGTGGGAGAACTGGGCTGATGTTTACTATTTCAGAAACAGACACTGCCGGGAAGGAAAACGATGACATGCTACACCTCTGGGCAAGCAGAGATGCCATTGCTGTTGTGCCTGCGAATAGGCTGCACAGGGAAGGTGAAAACCTACATCAGCTTTGAGGGTTGGCACATTCCTATTAGGAGAACTGGGCTGATGTTTACTATTTCAGAAACAGGCACTGCCGGGAAGGAAAACGATGACATGCTGCACCTCTGGGAAAGCAGAGATGCCAGTGCTGTTGTGCCTGCGAATAGGCTGCAGAGGGAAAGTGAAGGCCGGCATCATTTTTGAGGGCTGGCACCTTCCTAGTGGGAGAACTGGGCTGATGTTTACTATTTCAGAAACAGGCACTGTCGGGAAGGAAAACGATGACATGCTACACATCTGGGAAAGCAGAGATGCCAGTGCTGTTGTGCCTGCGAATAGGCTGCACAGGGAAGGTGAATACAAGGATCAGCTTTGATGGCTAGCACCTTCCTAGTGGGAGAACTGGGCTGATGTTTACTATCTCAGAAACAGACACTGCCGGGAAGGAAAAAGATAACATGCTACACCTCTGGGAAAGCAGAGATGCCAGTGCTGTTGTGCCTGCGAATAGGGTGCAGAGGGAAGGTGAAGACCTGCATCAGCTTTGAGGGCTGGCACCTTCCTTGTGGGAGAACTGGGCTGATGTTTACTATTTCAGAAACAGGCACTGCCAAGAAGGAAAACGATGACGTGCTACACTTCAGGGAAAGCAGAGATGCCAGTGCTGTTGTGCCTGCGAATAGGCTGCACAGGGACCGTGAACACCAGCATCACCTTTGACGGCTACCACATTCCTAGTGGGACAACTCGGCTGATGTTTACTATTTCAGAAACAGGCACTGCCGGGAAGGAAAACGATGACATGCTACACCTCAGGGAAAGCAGAGATGCCAGTGCTGTTGTGCCTGCAAATAGGCTGCACAGGGAAGGTGAAAAACCTGTATCAGTTTTGAGGGCTAGCACCTACCTAGTGGGAGAACTGGGCTGATGTTTACTATTTCAGAAACAGCCACTGCCCGGAAGGAAAACGATGACATGCTACACCTCTGGGAAAGCAGAGATGCCAGTGCTGTTGTGCCTGCGAATAGGCTGCAGAGGGAAGGTGAAAAACCTGTATCAGTTTTGAGGGCTAGCACCTACCTAGTGGGAGAACTGGGCTGATGTTTACTATTTCAGAAACAGGCACTGTCGGGAAGGAAAACGATAACATGCTACACATCTGGGAAAGCAGAGATGCCAGTGCTGTTGTGCCTGCGAATAGGCTGCACAGGGAAGGTGAATACAAGGATCAGCTTTGATGGCTAGCACCTTCCTAGTGGGAGAACTGGGCTGATGTTTACTATCTCAGAAACAGACACTGCCGGGAAGGAAAAAGATAACATGCTACAGCTCTGGTAAAGCAGAGATGCCAGTGCTGTTGTGCCTGCGAATAGGCTGCAGAGGGAAGGTGAAGACCTGCATCAGCTTTGAGGGCTGGCACCTTCCTTGTGGGAGAACTGGGCTGATGTTTACTATTTCAGAAACAGGCACTGCCAAGAAGGAAAACGATGACGTGCTATACCTCAGGGAAAGCTGAGATGCCAGTGCTGTTGTGCCTGCAAATAGGCTGCACAGGGAAGGTGAAAAAGCTGTATCAGTTTTGAGGGCTAGCACCTACCTAGTGGGAGAACTGGGCTGATGTTTACTATTTCAGAAACAGCCAGTGCCCGGAAGGAAAACGATGACATGCTACACCTCTGGGAAAGCAGAGATGCCAGTGCTGTTGTGCCTGCGAATAGGCTGCAGAGGGAAGGTGAAGACCTGCATCAGCTTTGAGGGCTGGCACCTTCCTTGTGGGAGAACTAGCTGGAGGTTCACTATTTCGGAAACAGGCACTGCTGGGAAGGAACACCATGACATGCTACAACTCTGGGAAAGCAGAGATGCCAGTGGTGTTGTGCCTGCAATTAGGCTGCACAGGGAAGGTGAAAAAGCTGTATCAGTTTTGAGGGCTAGCACCTACCTAGTGGGAGAACTGGGCTGATGTTTACTCTTTCAGAAACAGGCAGTGACGGGAAGGAAAACGATGACATGCTACACCTCTGGGAAAGCAGAGATGCCAGTGCTGTTGTGCCTGCGAATAGGCTGCAGAGGGAAGGTGAAGACCTGCATTAGCTTTGAGGGCTGGCACCTTCCTAGTTGGAGAACTAGCTGGAGGTTCACTATTTCGGAAACAGGCACTGCCGGGAAGGAACACGATGACATGCTACACCTCTGGGAAAGCAGAGATGCCAGTGCTGTTGTGCCTGCGAATAGGCTGCACAGGGAAGTTGAAAAACCTATATCAGTTTTGAGGGCTAGCACCTACCTAGTGGGAGAACTGGGCTGATGTTTACTATCTCAGAAACAGGCAGTGCCAGGAAGGAAAACGATGACATGCTACACCTCTGGGAAAGCAGAGATGCCAGTGCTGTTGTGCCTGCGAATAGGCTTCAGAGGGAAGGTGAAGACCAGCATCAGCTTTGAGGGCTGGCACCTTCCTTGTGGGAGAACTAGCTAGAGGTTTACTATTTCGGAAACAGGCACTGCCGGGAAGGAAAAAGATAACATGCTACACCTCTGGGAAAGCAGAGATGCCAGTGCTGTTGTGCCCGCAAATAGGCTGCACAGGGAAGGTGAAAAAGCTGTATCAGTTTTGAGGGCTAGCACCTTCCTTGTGGGAGAACTGGGCTGATGTTTACTATTTCAGAAACAGGCACTGCCGGGAAGGAAAACGATGACATGCTGCACCTCTGGGAAAGCAGAGATGCCAGTGCTGTTGTGCCTGCGAATAGGCTGCACAGGGAAGGTGAAAAACCTGTATCAGTTTTGAGGGCTAGCACCTACCTAGTGGGAGAACTGGGCTGATGTTTACTATTTCAGAAACAGGCACTGCCGGGAAGGAAAACGATGACATGCTACACCTCTGGGAAAGCAGAGATGCCAGTGCTGTTGTGCCTGCGAATAGGCTGCACAGGGACGGTGAATACAAGGATCAGCTTTGAGGGCTTGCACATTCCTAGTGGGAGAAGTGGGCTGATGTTTACTATCTCAGAAACAGAGACTGCCGGGAAGGAAAACGATGACATGCTACACCTCTGGGAAAGCAGAGATGCCAGTGCTGTTGTGCCTGCGAATAGGCTGCAGAGGGAAGGTGAAGACCTGCATCAGCTTTGAGGGCTGGCACCTTCCTTGTGGGAGAACTGGGCTGATGTTTACTATTTCAGAAACAGGCACTGCCGGGAAGGAAAACGATAACATGCTACACCTCTGGGAAAGCAGAGATGCCAGTGCTGTTGTGCCTGCGAATAGGCTGCAGAGGGAAGGTGAAGACCTGCATCAGCTTTGAGGGCTGGCACCTTCCTAGTGGGAGAACTGGGCTGATGTTTACTATTTCAGAAACAGGCACTGCCGAGAAGGAAAACGGTAACATGCTACACCTCAGGGAAAGCTGAGATGCCAGTGCTGTTGTGCCTGCAAATAGGCTGCACAGGGAAGGTGAAAAAGCTGTATCAGTTTTGAGGGCTAGCACCTACCTAGTGGGAGAACTGGGCTGATGTTTACTATTTCAGAAACAGGCACTGCCGGGAAGGAAAACGATGACATGCTACACCTCTGGGAAAGCAGAGATGCCAGTGCTGTTGTGCCTGCGAATAGGCTGCACAGGGAAGGTGAATACAAGGATCAGCTTTAAGGGCTAGCACCTTCCTAGTGGGAGAACTGGGCTGATGTTTACTATCTCAGAAGCAGACACTGCCGGGAAGGAAAAAGATAACATGCTACATCTCTGGTAAAGCAGAGATGCCAGTGCTGTTGTGCCTGCGAATAGGCTGCACAGGGAAGGTGAAGACCAGCATCAGCTTTGAGGGCTAGCACCTACCTAGTGGGAGTACTGGGCTGATGTTTACTATTTCAGAAACAGGCACTGCCGGGAAGGAAAACGATAACATGCTACACCTCTGGGAAAGCAGAGATGCCAGTGCTGTTGTGCCTGCGAATAGGCTGCACAGGGAAGGTGAAGACCTGCATCAGCTTTGAGGGCTGGCACCTTCCTTGTGGGAGAACTGGGCTGATGTTTACTATTTCAGAAACAGGCACTGCCGAGAAGGAAAAAGGTAACATGCTACACCTCAGGGAAAGCAGAGATCCCAGTGCTGTTGTGCCTGCAAATAGGCTGCATAGGGAAGGTGAAGACCTGCATAAGCTTTGAGGGCTGGCACCTTCCTAGTGGGAGAACTAGCTGGAGGTTCACTATTTCGGAAACAGGCACTGCCGGGAAGGAACACGATGACATGCTACAACTCTGGGAAAGCAGAGATGCCAGTGCTGTTGTGCCTGCAAATAGGCTGCACAGGGAAGGTGAAAAACCAGTATCAGCTTTGAGGGCTAGCACCTTCCTAGTGGGAGAACTAGCTGGAGGTTCACTATTTCGGAAACAGGCACTGCCGGGAAGGAAAACGATGACATGCTACACCTCTGGGAAAGCAGAGATGCCAGTGCTGTTGTGCCTGCGAATAGGCTTCAGAGGGAAGGTGAAGACCAGCATCAGCTTTGAGGGCTAGCACCTTTTTTGTGGGAGATCTGGTCCGATGTTTACTATCTCAGAAACAGGTTCTGCCGGGAAGGAAAAAGATAACATGCTACACCTCTGGGAAAGAAAGATGCCAGTGCTGTTGTGCCTGCAAATAGGCTGCAGAGGGAAGCTGAAGACTTGCATCAGCTTTGAGGGCTGCCACCTTCCTTGTGGAACAACTGGGCTGATGTGTACTATTTCAGAAACAGGTTATGCCGGGAAGGAACACGATGACATGCTACACCTCTGGGAAAGCAGAGATGCCAGTGCTGTTCTGCCTGCGAATACGCTGCAGAGGGAAGGTGAAGACCTGCATCAGCTTTGATGGCTGGCACCTTCCTATTGGGAGAACTGGGCTGATGTTTACTATCTCAGAAACAGAGACTGCCGGGAAGGAAAACGATGATATGCTACACCTCAGGGAAAGCAGAGATGCCAGTGCTGTTGTGCCTGCGAATAGGCTGCAGAGGGAAGGTGAAGACCTGCATCAGCTTTGAGGGCTGGCACCTTCCTTGTGGGAGAACTGGGCTGATGTTTACTATTTCAGAAACAGGCACTGCCGAGAAGGAAAACGGTAACATGCTACACCTCAGGGAAAGCAGAGATGCCAGTGCTGTTGTGCCCGCAAATAGGCTGCACAGGGAAGGTGAAAAAGCTGTATCAGTTTTGAGGGCTAGCACCTACCTATTGGGAGAACTGGGCTGATGTTTACTATTTCGGAAACAGGCACTGCCGGGAAGGAAAACGATGACATGCTGCACCTCTGGGAAAGCAGAGATGCCAGTGCTGTTGTGCCTGCGAATAGGCTGCACAGGGAAGGTGAAGACCAGCATCAGCTTTGAGGGCTAGCACCTTCCTAGTGGGAGAACTGGGCTGATGTTTACTATCTCAGAAACAGACACTGCCGGGAAGGAAAAAGATAACATGCTACACCTCTGGGAAAGCAGAGATGCCAGTGCTGTTGTGCCTGCGAATAGGCTGCAGAGGGAAGGTAAAGACCTGCATCAGCTTTGAGGGCTGGCACCTTCCTTGTGGGAGAACTGGGCTGATGTTTACTATTTCAGAAACAGGCACTGCCGAGAAGGAAAACGGTAACATGCTACACCTCAGGGAAAGCAGAGATGCCAGTGCTGTTGTGCCTGCGAATAGGCTGCACAGGGAAGGTGAAGACCAGCATCAGCTTTGAGGGCTAGCACCTACCTAGTGGGAGTACTGGGCTGATGTTTACTATTTCAGAAACAGGCACTGCCGGGAAGGAAAACGATAATATGCTACACCTCAGGGAAAGCAGAGATGCCAGTGCTGTTGTGCCTGCGAATAGGCTGCAGAGGGAAGGTGAAGACCTGCATCAGCTTTGAGGGCTGGCACCTTCCTTGTGGGAGAACTGGGCTGATGTTTACTATTTCAGAAACAGGCACTGCCGAGAAGGAAAACGGTAACATGCTACACCTCAGGGAAAGCAGAGATGCCAGTGCTGTTGTGCCTGCAAATAGGCTGCATAGGGAAGGTGAAGACCTGCATAAGCTTTGAGGGCTGGCACCTTCCTAGTGGGAGAACTAGCTGGAGGTTCACTATTTCGGAAACAGGCACTGCCGGGAAGGAAAACGATGATATGCTACACCTCTGGGAAAGCTGAGATGCCAGTGCTGTTGTGCCTGCGAATAGGCTGCACAGGGAAGGTGAAAAAGCTGTATCAGTTTTGAGGGCTAGCACCTACCTAGTGGGAGAACTAGCTGGAGGTTCACTATTTCAGAAACAGGCACTGCCGGGAAGGAAAACGATGATATGCTACACCTCTGGGAAAGCTGAGATGCCAGTGCTGTTGTGCCTGCGAATAGGCTGTACAGGGAAGGTGAAGACCAGCATCAGCTTTGATGGCTAGCACCTTCCTAGTGGGAGTACTGGGCTGATGTTTACTATTTCAGAAACAGACACTGCCGGGAAGGAAAACGATGACATGCTGCACCTCTGGGAAAGCAGAGATGCCAGTGCTGTTGTGCCTGCGAATAGGCTGCATAGGGAAGGTGAAGACCTGCATCAGCTTTGAGGGCTGGCATCTTCCTAGTGGGAGAACTAGCTGGAGGTTCACTATTTCGGAAACAGGCACTGCCGGGAAGGAACACGATGACATGCTACAACTCTGGGAAAGCAGAGATGCCATTGCTGTTGTGCCTGCAAATAGGCTGCACAGGGAAGGTGAAAAACCTGTATCAGTTTTGAGGGCTAGCACCTACCTAGTGGGAGAACTGGGCTGATGTTTACTATTTCAGAAACAGGCACTGCCGGGAAGGAAAACGATGACATGCTACACCTCTGGGAAAGCAGAGATGCCAGTGCTGTTGTGCCTGCGAATAGGCTGCAGAGGGAAGGTAAAGACCTGCATCAGCTTTGAGGGCTGGCACCTTCCTTGTGGGAGAACTGGGCTGATGTTTACTATTTCAGAAACAGGCACTGCCGAGAAGGAAAACGGTAACATGCTACACCTCAGGGAAAGCAGAGATGCCAGTGCTGTTGTGCCTGCAAATAGGCTGCATAGGGAAGGTGAAAAAGCTGTATCAGTTTTGAGGGCTAGCACCTACCTAGTGGGAGAACTAGCTGGAGTTTCACTATTTCGGAAACAGGCACTGCCGGGAAGGAAAACGATGACATGCTACACCTCTGGGAAAGCTGAGATGCCAGTGCTGTTGTGCCTGCGAATAGGCTGCACAGGGAAGGTGAAGACCAGCATCAGCTTTGATGGCTAGCACCTTCCTAGTGGGAGTACTGGGCTGATGTTTACTATTTCAGAAACAGACACTGCCGGGAAGGAAAACGATGACATGCTACACCTCTGGGAAAGCAGAGATGCCAGTGCTGTTGTGCCTGCGAATAGGCTGCAGAGGGAAGGTAAAGACCTGCATCAGCTTTGAGGGCTGGCACCTTCCTTGTGGGAGAACTGGGCTGATGTTTACTATTTCAGAAACAGGCACTGCCGAGAAGGAAAACGGTAACATGCTACACCTCAGGGAAAGCAGAGATGCCAGTGCTGTTGTGCCTGCGAATAGGCTGCACAGGGAAGGTGAAGACCAGCATCAGCTTTGAGGGCTAGCACCTACCTAGTGGGAGTACTGGGCTGATGTTTACTATTTCAGAAACAGGCACTGCCGGGAAGGAAAACGATAATATGCTACACCTCAGGGAAAGCAGAGATGCCAGTGCTGTTGTGCCTGCGAATAGGCTGCAGAGGGAAGGTGAAGACCTGCATCAGCTTTGAGGGCTGGCACCTTCCTTGTGGGAGAACTGGGCTGATGTTTACTATTTCAGAAACAGGCACTGCCGAGAAGGAAAACGGTAACATGCTACACCTCAGGGAAAGCAGAGATGCCAGTGCTGTTGTGCCTGCAAATAGGCTGCATAGGGAAGGTGAAGACCTGCATAAGCTTTGAGGGCTGGCACCTTCCTAGTGGGAGAACTAGCTGGAGGTTCACTATTTCGGAAACAGGCACTGCCGGGAAGGAAAACGATGATATGCTACACCTCTGGGAAAGCTGAGATGCCAGTGCTGTTGTGCCTGCGAATAGGCTGCACAGGGAAGGTGAAAAAGCTGTATCAGTTTTGAGGGCTAGCACCTACCTAGTGGGAGAACTAGCTGGAGGTTCACTATTTCGGAAACAGGTACTGCCGGGAAGGAAAACGATGACATGCTACACCTCTGGGAAAGCTGAGATGCCAGTGCTGTTGTGCCTGCGAATAGGCTGCACAGGGAAGGTGAAGACCAGCATCAGCTTTGATGGCTAGCACCTTCCTAGTGGGAGTACTGGGCTGATGTTTACTATTTCAGAAACAGACACTGCCGGGAAGGAAAACGATGACATGCTGCACCTCTGGGAAAGCAGAGATGCCAGTGCTGTTGTGCCTGCGAATAGGCTGCATAGGGAAGGTGAAGACCTGCATCAGCTTTGAGGGCTGGCATCTTCCTAGTGGGAGAACTAGCTGGAGGTTCACTATTTCGGAAACAGGCACTGCCGGGAAGGAACACGATGACATGCTACAACTCTGGGAAAGCAGAGATGCCATTGCTGTTGTGCCTGCAAATAGGCTGCACAGGGAAGGTGAAAAACCTGTATCAGTTTTGAGGGCTAGCACCTACCTAGTGGGAGAACTGGGCTGATATTTACTATTTCAGAAACAGGCACTGCCGGGAAGGAAAACGATGACATGCTACACCTCTGGGAAAGCAGAGATGCCAGTGCTGTTGTGCCTGCGAATAGGCTGCAGAGGGAAGGTAAAGACCTGCATCAGCTTTGAGGGCTGGCACCTTCCTTGTGGGAGAACTGGGCTGATGTTTACTATTTCAGAAACAGGCACTGCCGAGAAGGAAAACGGTAACATGCTACACCTCAGGGAAAGCAGAGATGCCAGTGCTGTTGTGCCTGCAAATAGGCTGCATAGGGAAGGTGAAAAAGCTGTATCAGTTTTGAGGGCTAGCACCTACCTAGTGGGAGAACTGGGCTGATGTTTACTATTTCAGAAACAGGCACTGCCGGGAAGGAAAACGATGACATGCTGCACCTCTGGGAAAGCAGAGATGCCAGTGCTGTTGTGCCTGCGAATAGGCTGCACAGGGAAGGTGAAGACCAGCATCAGCTTTGAGGGCTAGCACCTTCCTAGTGGGAGTACTGGGCTGATGTTTACTATCTCAGAAACAGACACTGCCGGGAAGGAAAAAGATAACATGCTACACCTCTGGGAAAGCAGAGATGCCAGTGCTGTTGTGCCTGCGAATAGGCTGCACAGGGAAGGTGAAGACCAGCATCAGCTTTGAGGGCTAGCACCTACCTAGTGGGAGTACTGGGCTGATGTTTACTATTTCAGAAACAGGCACTGCCGGGAAGGAAAACGATAATATGCTACACCTCAGGGAAAGCAGAGATGCCAGTGCTGTTGTGCCTGCGAATAGGCTGCAGAGGGAAGGTGAAGACCTGCATCAGCTTTGAGGGCTGGCACCTTCCTTGTGGGAGAACTGGGCTGATGTTTACTATTTCAGAAACAGGCACTGCCGAGAAGGAAAACGGTAACATGCTACACCTCAGGGAAAGCAGAGATGCCAGTGCTGTTGTGCCTGCAAATAGGCTGCATAGGGAAGGTGAAGACCTGCATCAGCTTTGAGGGCTGGCACCTTCCTAGTGGGAGAACTAGCTGGAGGTTCAC
This sequence comes from Necrosyrtes monachus, assembly GCA_037953605.1. NCBI lineage: Eukaryota > Metazoa > Chordata > Aves > Accipitriformes > Accipitridae > Necrosyrtes > Necrosyrtes monachus. The sequence goes on from JAZGTQ010000489.1 coordinate 252,062, forward strand.
TATTTCGGAAACAGGCACTGCCGGGAAGGAAAACGATGATATGCTACACCTCTGGGAAAGCTGAGATGCCAGTGCTGTTGTGCCTGCGAATAGGCTGCACAGGGAAGGTGAAGACCAGCATCAGCTTTGATGGCTAGCACCTTCCTAGTGGGAGTACTGGGCTGATGTTTACTATTTCAGAAACAGACACTGCCGGGAAGGAAAACGATGACATGCTGCACCTCTGGGAAAGCAGAGATGCCAGTGCTGTTGTGCCTGCGAATAGGCTGCATAGGGAAGGTGAAGACCTGCATTAGCTTTGAGGGCTGGCATCTTCCTAGTGGGAGAACTAGCTGGAGGTTCACTATTTCGGAAACAGGCACTGCCGGGAAGGAACACGATGACATGCTACAACTCTGGGAAAGCAGAGATGCCAGTGCTGTTGTGCCTGCAAATAGGCTGCACAGGGAAGGTGAAAAACCTGTATCAGTTTTGAGGGCTAGCACCTACCTAGTGGGAGAACTGGGCTGATGTTTACTATTTCAGAAACAGGCACTGCCGGGAAGGAAAACGATGACATGCTACACCTCTGGGAAAGCTGAGATGCCAGTGCTGTTGTGCCTGCGAATAGGCTGCACAGGGACGGTGAATACAAGGATCAGCTTTGAGGGCTTGCACATTCCTAGTGGGAGAAGTGGGCTGATGTTTACTATCTCAGAAACAGAGACTGCCGGGAAGGAAAACGATGACATGCTACACCTCTGGGAAAGCAGAGATGCCAGTGCTGTTGTGCCTGCGAATAGGCTGCACAGGGAAGGTGAAGACCTGCATCAGCTTTGAGGGCTGGCACCTTCCTTGTGGGAGAACTGGGCTGATGTTTACTATTTCAGAAACAGGCACTGCCGAGAAGGAAAACGGTAACATGCTACACCTCCGGGAAAGCAGAGATGCCAGTGCTGTTGTGCCTGCAAATAGGCTGCACAGGGAAGGTGAAAAAGCTGTATCAGTTTTGAGGGCTAGCACCTACCTAGTGGGAGAACTGGGCTGATGTTTACTATTTCAGAAACAGGCACTGCCGGGAAGGAAAACGATGACATGCTGCACCTCTGGGAAAGCAGAGATGCCAGTGCTGTTGTGCCTGCGAATAGGCTGCACAGAGAAGGTGAATACAAGGATCAGCTTTAAGGGCTAGCACCTTCCTAGTGGGAGAACTGGGCTGATGTTTACTATTTCAGAAACAGACACTGCCGGAAAGGAAAACGATAACATGCTACACCTCTGGGAAAGCAGAGATGCCAGTGCTGTTGTGCCTGCGAATAGGCTGCAGAGGGAAGGTGAAGACCTGCATAAGCTTTGAGGGCTGGCACCTTCCTAGTGGGAGAACTAGCTGGAGGTTCACTATTTCGGAAACAGGCACTGCCGGGAAGGAACACGATGACATGCTACACCTCCGGGCAAGCAGAGATGCCAGTGCTGTTGTGCCTGCGAATAGGCTTCAGAGGGAAGGTGAAGACCAGCATCAGCTTTGAGGGCTAGCACCTTTTTTGTGGGAGATCTGGTCCGATGTTTACTATCTCAGAAACAGTTTCTGCCGGGAAGGAAAAAGATAACATGCTACACCTCTGGGAAAGAAAGATGCCAGTGCTGTTGTGCCTGCAAATAGGCTGCAGAGGGAAGCTGAAGACTTGCATCAGCTTTGAGGGCTGCCACCTTCCTTGTGGGACAACTGGGCTGATGTTTACTATTTCAGAAACAGACACTGCCGGGAAGGAAAACGATGACATGCTACACCTCTGGGAAAGCAGAGATGCCAGTGCTGTTGTGCCTGCGAATAGGCTGCAGAGGGAAGGTGAAGACCTGCATCAGCTTTGAGGGCTGGCACCTTCCTTGTGGGAGAACTGGGCTGATGTTTACTATTTCAGAAACAGGCACTGCCGGGAAGGAACACGATGACATGCTACAACTCTGGGAAAGCAGAGATGCCAGTGCTGTTGTGCCTGCGAATACGCTGCACAGGGAAGGTGAAGACCTGCATCAGCTTTGATGGCTGGCACCTTCCTAGTGGGAGAACTGGGCTGATGTTTACTATCTCAGAAACAGAGACTGCCGGGAAGGAAAACGATGATATGCTACACCTCTGGGAAAGCAGAGATGCCGGTGCTGTTGTGCCTGCAAATAGGCTGCACAGGGAAGGTGAAAAACCTGTATCAGTTTTGAGGGCTAGCACCTACCTAGTGGGAGAACTGGGCTGATGTTTACTATTTCAGAAACAGGCACTGCCGGGAAGGAAAACGATGACATGCTACACCTCAGGGAAAGCTGAGATGCCAGTGCTGTTGTGCCTGCGAATAGGCTGCACAGGGAAGGTGAATACAAGGATCAGCTTTAAGGGCTAGCACCTACCTAGTGGGAGAACTGGGCTGATGTTTACTATTTCAGAAACAGGCACTGCCGGGAAGGAAAACGATGACATGCTACACCTCTGGGAAAGCTGAGATGCCAGTGCTGTTGTGCCTGCGAATAGGCTGCACAGGGAAGGTGAAAAAGCTGTATCAGCTTTGAGGGCTTGCACATTCCTAGTGGGAGAAGTGGGCTGATGTTTACTATCTCAGAAACAGAGACTGCCGGGAAGGAAAACGATGACATGCTACGCCTCTGGGAAAGCAGAGATGCCAGTGCTGTTGTGCCTGCGAATAGGCTGCAGAGGGAAGGTGAAGACCTGCATCAGCTTTGAGGGCTGGCACCTTCCTAGTGGGAGAACTAGCTGGAGGTTCACTATTTCGGAAACAGGCACTGCCGGGAAGGAACACGATGACATGCTACAACTCTGGGAAAGCAGAGATGCCAGTGCTGTTGTGCCTGCGAATAGGCTTCAGAGGGAAGGTGAAGACCAGCATCAGCTTTGAGGGCTAGCACCTTTTTTGTGGGAGAACTGGGCTGATGTTTACTATTTCAGAAACAGACACTGCCGGGAAGGAAAACGATGACATGCTACACCTCTGGGAAAGCAGAGATGCCAGTGCTGTTGTGCCTGCGAATAGGCTGCAGAGGGAAGGTGAAGACCTGCATCAGCTTTGAGGGCTGGCACCTTCCTTGTGGGAGAACTGGGCTGATGTTTACTATTTCAGAAACAGGCACTGCCGGGAAGGAACACGATGACATGCTACAACTCTGGGAAAGCAGAGATGCCAGTGCTGTTGTGCCTGCGAATAGGCTTCAGAGGGAAGGTGAAGACCAGCATCAGCTTTGAGGGCTAGCACCTTTTTTGTGGGAGAACTGGGCTGATGTTTACTATTTCAGAAACAGACACTGCCGGGAAGGAAAACGATGACATGCTACACCTCTGGGAAAGCAGAGATGCCAGTGCTGTTGTGCCTGCGAATAGGCTGCAGAGGGAAGGTGAAGACCTGCATCAGCTTTGAGGGCTGGCACCTTCCTTGTGGGAGAACTGGGCTGATGTTTACTATTTCAGAAACAGGCACTGCCGGGAAGGAACACGATGACATGCTACAACTCTGGGAAAGCAGAGATGCCAGTGCTGTTGTGCCTGCAAATAGGCTGCACAGGGAAGGTGAAAAAGCTGTATCAGTTTTGAGGGCTAGCACCTACCTAGTGGGAGAACTAGCTGGAGGTTTACTATTTCGGAAACAGGCACTGCCGGGAAGGAAAACGATGACATGCTACACCTCTGGGAAAGCTGAGATGCCAGTGCTGTTGTGCCTGCGAATAGGCTGCACAGGGAAGGTGAAAAAGCTGTATCAGCTTTGAGGGCTTGCACATTCCTAGTGGGAGAAGTGGGCTGATGTTTACTATCTCAGAAACAGAGACTGCCTGGAAGGAAAACGATGACATGCTACACCTCTGGGAAAGCAGAGATGCCAGTGCTGTTGTGCCTGCGAATAGGCTTCAGAGGGAAGGTGAAGACCAGCATCAGCTTTGAGGGCTAGCACCTTTTTTGTGGGAGATCTGGTCCGATGTTTACTATCTCAGAAACAGGTTCTGCCGGGAAGGAAAAAGATAACATGCTACACCTCTGGGAAAGCAGAGATGCCAGTGCTGTTGTGCCTGCAAATAGGCTGCATAGGGAAGGTGAAGACCTGCATAAGCTTTGAGGGCTGGCACCTTCCTAGTGGGAGAACTAGCTGGAGGTTCACTATTTCGGAAACAGGCACTGCCGGGAAGGAACACGATGACATGCTACAACTCTGGGAAAGCAGAGATGCCAGTGCTGTTGTGCCTGCAAATAGGCTGCACAGGGAAGGTGAAGACCAGCATCAGCTTTGAGGGCTAGCACCTACCTAGTGGGAGTACTGGGCTGATGTTTACTATTTCAGAAACAGGCACTGCCGGGAAGGAAAACGATGACATGCTACACCTCAGGGAAAGCAGAGATGCCAGTGCTGTTGTGCCTGCGAATAGGCTGCAGAGGGAAGGTGAAGACCTGCATCAGCTTTGAGGGCTGGCACCTTCCTTGTGGGAGAACTGGGCTGATGTTTACTATTTCAGAAACAGGCACTGCCGAGAAGGAAAACGGTAACATGCTACACCTCAGGGAAAGCAGAGATGCCAGTGCTGTTGTGCCTGCAAATAGGCTGCATAGGGAAGGTGAAGACCTGCATAAGCTTTGAGGGCTGGCACCTTCCTAGTGGGAGAACTAGCTGGAGGTTCACTATTTCGGAAACAGGCACTGCCGGGAAGGAAAACGATGATATGCTACACCTCTGGGAAAGCTGAGATGCCAGTGCTGTTGTGCCTGCGAATAGGCTGCACAGGGAAGGTGAAGACCAGCATCAGCTTTGATGGCTAGCACCTACCTAGTGGGAGAACTGGGCTGATGTTTACTATTTCAGAAACAGGCACTGCCGGGAAGGAAAACGATGACATGCTGCACCTCAGGGAAAGCTGAGATGCCAGTGCTGTTGTGCCTGCGAATAGGCTGCACAGGGAAGGTGAATACAAGGATCAGCTTTAAGGGCTAGCACCTACCTAGTGGGAGAACTGGGCTGATGTTTACTATTTCAGAAACAGGCACTGCCGGGAAGGAAAACGATGACATGCTACACCTCTGGGAAAGCTGAGATGCCAGTGCTGTTGTGCCTGCGAATAGGCTGCACAGGGAAGGTGAAAAAGCTGTATCAGCTTTGAGGGCTTGCACATTCCTAGTGGGAGAAGTGGGCTGATGTTTACTATCTCAGAAACAGAGACTGCCGGGAAGGAAAACGATGACATGCTACGCCTCTGGGAAAGCAGAGATGCCAGTGCTGTTGTGCCTGCGAATAGGCTGCAGAGGGAAGGTGAAGACCTGCATCAGCTTTGAGGGCTGGCACCTTCCTAGTGGGAGAACTAGCTGGAGGTTCACTATTTCGGAAACAGGCACTGCCGGTAAGGAACACGATGACATGCTACACCTCTGGGAAAGCAGAGATGCCAGTGCTGTTGTGCCTGCGAATAGGCTTCAGAGGGAAGGTGAAGACCAGCATCAGCTTTGAGGGCTAGCACCTTTTTTGTGGGAGAACTGGGCTGATGTTTACTATTTCAGAAACAGGCACTGCTGGGAAGGAAAACGATGACATGCTACACCTCTGGGAAAGCAGAGATGCCAGTGCTGTTGTGCCTGCGAATAGGCTGCAGAGGGAAGGTGAAGACCTGCATCAGCTTTGAGGGCTGGCACCTTCCTTGTGGGAGAACTGGGCTGATGTTTACTATTTCAGAAACAGGCACTGCCGGGAAGGAAAACGATGACATGCTGCACCTCTGGGAAAGCTGAGATGCCAGTGCTGTTGTGCCTGCGAATGGGCTGCACAGGGAAGGTGAAGACCAGCATCAGCTTTGAGGGCTAGCACCTACCTAGTGGGAGTACTGGGCTGATGTTTACTATTTCAGAAACAGGCACTGCCGGGAAGGAAAACGATAACATGCTACACCTCTGGGAAAGCAGAGATGCCAGTGCTGTTGTGCCTGCGAATAGGCTGCAGAGGGAAGGTGAAGACCTGCATCAGCTTTGAGGGCTGGCACCTTCCTTGTGGGAGAACTGGGCTGATGTTTACTATTTCAGAAACAGGCACTGCCGAGAAGGAAAACGGTAACATGCTACACCTCAGGGAAAGCAGAGATGCCAGTGCTGTTGTGCCTGCAAATAGGCTGCATAGGGAAGGTGAAGACCTGCATAAGCTTTGAGGGCTGGCACCTTCCTAGTGGGAGAACTAGCTGGAGGTTCACTATTTCGGAAACAGGCACTGCCGGGAAGGAAAACGATGATATGCTACACCTCTGGGAAAGCTGAGATGCCAGTGCTGTTGTGCCTGCGAATAGGCTGCACAGGGAAGGTGAAGACCAGCATCAGCTTTGATGGCTAGCACCTACCTAGTGGGAGAACTGGGCTGATGTTTACTATTTCAGAAACAGGCACTGCCGGGAAGGAAAACGATGACATGCTGCACCTCAGGGAAAGCTGAGATGCCAGTGCTGTTGTGCCTGCGAATAGGCTGCACAGGGAAGGTGAATACAAGGATCAGCTTTAAGGGCTAGCACCTACCTAGTGGGAGAACTGGGCTGATGTTTACTATTTCAGAAACAGGCACTGCCGGGAAGGAAAACGATGACATGCTACACCTCTGGGAAAGCTGAGATGCCAGTGCTGTTGTGCCTGCGAATAGGCTGCACAGGGAAGGTGAAAAAGCTGTATCAGCTTTGAGGGCTTGCACATTCCTAGTGGGAGAAGTGGGCTGATGTTTACTATCTCAGAAACAGAGACTGCCGGGAAGGAAAACGATGACATGCTACGCCTCTGGGAAAGCAGAGATGCCAGTGCTGTTGTGCCTGCGAATAGGCTGCAGAGGGAAGGTGAAGACCTGCATCAGCTTTGAGGGCTGGCACCTTCCTAGTGGGAGAACTAGCTGGAGGTTCACTATTTCGGAAACAGGCACTGCCGGTAAGGAACACGATGACATGCTACACCTCTGGGAAAGCAGAGATGCCAGTGCTGTTGTGCCTGCGAATAGGCTTCAGAGGGAAGGTGAAGACCAGCATCAGCTTTGAGGGCTAGCACCTTTTTTGTGGGAGAACTGGGCTGATGTTTACTATTTCAGAAACAGGCACTGCTGGGAAGGAAAACGATGACATGCTACACCTCTGGGAAAGCAGAGATGCCAGTGCTGTTGTGCCTGCGAATAGGCTGCAGAGGGAAGGTGAAGACCTGCATCAGCTTTGAGGGCTGGCACCTTCCTTGTGGGAGAACTGGGCTGATGTTTACTATTTCAGAAACAGGCACTGCCGGGAAGGAAAACGATGACATGCTGCACCTCTGGGAAAGCTGAGATGCCAGTGCTGTTGTGCCTGCGAATGGGCTGCACAGGGAAGGTGAAGACCAGCATCAGCTTTGAGGGCTAGCACCTACCTAGTGGGAGTACTGGGCTGATGTTTACTATTTCAGAAACAGGCACTGCCGGGAAGGAAAACGATAACATGCTACACCTCTGGGAAAGCAGAGATGCCAGTGCTGTTGTGCCTGCGAATAGGCTGCAGAGGGAAGGTGAAGACCTGCATCAGCTTTGAGGGCTGGCACCTTCCTTGTGGGAGAACTGGGCTGATGTTTACTATTTCAGAAACAGGCACTGCCGAGAAGGAAAACGGTAACATGCTACACCTCAGGGAAAGCAGAGATGCCAGTGCTGTTGTGCCTGCAAATAGGCTGCACAGGGAAGGTGAAAAAGCTGTATCAGTTTTGAGGGCTAGCACCTACCTAGTGGGAGAACTGGGCTGATGTTTACTATTTCAGAAACAGAGACTGCCGGGAAGGAAAACGATGATATGCTACACCTCTGGGAAAGCAGAGATGCCGGTGCTGTTGTGCCTGCAAATAGGCTGCACAGGGAAGGTAAAAAACCTGCATCAGTTTTGAGGGCTAGCACCTACCTAGTGGGAGTACTGGGCTGATGTTTACTATTTCAGAAACAGGCACTGCCGGGATGGTAAACGATGACATGCTGCACCTCTGGGAAAGCAGAGATGCCAGTGCTGTTGTGCCTGCGAATAGGCTGCATACTGAAGGTGAAGACCTGCATAAGCTTTGAGGGCTAGCACCTTCCTAGTGGGAGAACTAGCTGGAGGTTCACTATTTCGGAAACAGGCACTGCCGGGAAGGAACACGATGACATGCTGCACCTTGGGAAAGCAGAGATGCCAGTGCTGTTGTGCCTGCGAATACGCTGCACAGGGAAGGTGAAGACCTGCATCAGCTTTGATGGCTGGCACCTTCCTAGTGGGAGAACTGGGCTGATGTTTACTATCTCAGAAACAGAGACTGCCGGGAAGGAAAACGATGATATGCTACACCTCTGGGAAAGCAGAGATGCCGGTGCTGTTGTGCCTGCAAATAGGCTGCACAGGGAAGGTGAAAAACCTGTATCAGTTTTGACGGCTAGCACCTACCTAGTGGGAGAACTGGGCTGATGTTTACTATTTCGGAAACAGACACTGCCGGGAAGGAAAACGATGACATGCTGCACCTCTGGGCAAGCAGAGATGCCAGTGCTGTTGTGCCTGCGAATAGGCTGCACAGGGAAGGTGAATACAAGGATCAGCTTTGATGGCTAGCACCTTCCTAGTGGGAGAACTGGGCTGATGTTTACTATCTCAGAAACAGACACTGCCGGGAAGGAAAACGATCACATGCTACACCTCTGGGAAAGCAGAGATGCCGCTGCTGTTGTGCCTGCAAATAGGCTGCACAGGGAAGGTAAAAAACCTGCATCAGTTTTGAGGGCTAGCACCTTCCTAGTGGGAGTACTGGGCTGATGTTTACTATTTCAGAAACAGGCACTGCCGGGAAGGAAAACGATGACATGCTGCACCTCTGGGAAAGCAGAGATGCCAGTGCTGTTGTGCCTGCGAATAGGCTGCAGAGGGAAGGTGAAGACCTGCATCAGCTTTGAGGGCTGGCACCTTCCTAGTGGGAGAACTGGGCTGATATTTACTATTTCAGAAACAGGCACTGCCGGGAAGGAAAACGATGACATGCTACACCTCTGGGAAAGCTGAGATGCCAGTGCTGTTGTGCCTGCGAATAGGCTGCACAGGGACGGTGAATACAAGGATCAGCTTTGATGGCTAGCACCTTCCTAGTGGGAGTACTGGGCTGATGATTACTATTTCAGAAACAGGCACTACCGGGAAGGAAAACGATGACATGCTACACCTCTGGGAAAGCAGAGATGCCAGTGCTGTTGTGCCTGCGAATAGGCTGCAGAGGGAAGGTGAAGACCAGCATCAGCTTTGAGGGCTGGCACCTTCCTTGTGGGAGAACTGGGCTGATGTTTACTACTTCAGAAACAGGCACTGCCGAGAAGGAAAACGGTAACATGCTACACCTCAGGGAAAGCAGAGATGCCAGTGCTGTTGTGCCTGCAAATAGGCTGCACAGGGAAGGTGAAAAAGCTGTATCAGTTTTGAGGGCTAGCACCTACCTAGTGGGAGAACTGGGCTGATGTTTACTATTTCAGAAACAGGCACTGCCGGGAAGGAAAACGATGACATGCTACACCTCTGGGAAAGCAGAGATGCCAGTGCTGTTGTGCCTGCGAATAGGCTGCACAGGGAAGGTGAAGACCAGCATCAGCTTTGAGGGCTAGCACCTACCTAGTGGGAGTACTGGGCTGATGTTTACTATTTCAGAAACAGGCACTGCCGGGAAGGAAAACGATGACATGCTACACCTCAGGGAAAGCAGAGATGCCAGTGCTGTTGTGCCTGCGAATAGGCTGCAGAGGGAAGGTGAAGACCTGCATCAGCTTTGAGGGCTGGCACCTTCCTTGTGGGAGAACTGGGCTGATGTTTACTATTTCAGAAACAGGCACTGCCGAGAAGGAAAACGGTAACATGCTACACCTCAGGGAAAGCAGAGATGCCAGTGCTGTTGTGCCTGCAAATAGGCTGCATAGGGAAGGTGAAGACCTGCATAAGCTTTGAGGGCTGGCACCTTCCTAGTGGGAGAACTAGCTGGAGGTTCACTATTTCGGAAACAGGCACTGCCGGGAAGGAAAACGATGATATGCTACACCTCTGGGAAAGCTGAGATGCCAGTGCTGTTGTGCCTGCGAATAGGCTGCACAGGGAAGGTGAAGACCAGCATCAGCTTTGATGGCTAGCACCTACCTAGTGGGAGAACTGGGCTGATGTTTACTATTTCAGAAACAGGCACTGCCGGGAAGGAAAACGATGACATGCTGCACCTCAGGGAAAGCTGAGATGCCAGTGCTGTTGTGCCTGCGAATAGGCTGCACAGGGAAGGTGAATACAAGGATCAGCTTTAAGGGCTAGCACCTACCTAGTGGGAGAACTGGGCTGATGTTTACTATTTCAGAAACAGGCACTGCCGGGAAGGAAAACGATGACATGCTACACCTCTGGGAAAGCTGAGATGCCAGTGCTGTTGTGCCTGCGAATAGGCTGCACAGGGAAGGTGAAAAAGCTGTATCAGCTTTGAGGGCTTGCACATTCCTAGTGGGAGAAGTGGGCTGATGTTTACTATCTCAGAAACAGAGACTGCCGGGAAGGAAAACGATGACATGCTACGCCTCTGGGAAAGCAGAGATGCCAGTGCTGTTGTGCCTGCGAATAGGCTGCAGAGGGAAGGTGAAGACCTGCATCAGCTTTGAGGGCTGGCACCTTCCTAGTGGGAGAACTAGCTGGAGGTTCACTATTTCGGAAACAGGCACTGCCGGTAAGGAACACGATGACATGCTACACCTCTGGGAAAGCAGAGATGCCAGTGCTGTTGTGCCTGCGAATAGGCTTCAGAGGGAAGGTGAAGACCAGCATCAGCTTTGAGGGCTAGCACCTTTTTTGTGGGAGAACTGGGCTGATGTTTACTATTTCAGAAACAGGCACTGCTGGGAAGGAAAACGATGACATGCTACACCTCTGGGAAAGCAGAGATGCCAGTGCTGTTGTGCCTGCGAATAGGCTGCAGAGGGAAGGTGAAGACCTGCATCAGCTTTGAGGGCTGGCACCTTCCTTGTGGGAGAACTGGGCTGATGTTTACTATTTCAGAAACAGGCACTGCCGGGAAGGAAAACGATGACATGCTGCACCTCTGGGAAAGCTGAGATGCCAGTGCTGTTGTGCCTGCGAATGGGCTGCACAGGGAAGGTGAAGACCAGCATCAGCTTTGAGGGCTAGCACCTACCTAGTGGGAGTACTGGGCTGATGTTTACTATTTCAGAAACAGGCACTGCCGGGAAGGAAAACGATAACATGCTACACCTCTGGGAAAGCAGAGATGCCAGTGCTGTTGTGCCTGCGAATAGGCTGCAGAGGGAAGGTGAAGACCTGCATCAGCTTTGAGGGCTGGCACCTTCCTTGTGGGAGAACTGGGCTGATGTTTACTATTTCAGAAACAGGCACTGCCGAGAAGGAAAACGGTAACATGCTACACCTCAGGGAAAGCAGAGATGCCAGTGCTGTTGTGCCTGCAAATAGGCTGCATAGGGAAGGTGAAGACCTGCATAAGCTTTGAGGGCTGGCACCTTCCTAGTGGGAGAACTAGCTGGAGGTTCACTATTTCGGAAACAGGCACTGCCGGGAAGGAAAACGATGATATGCTACACCTCTGGGAAAGCTGAGATGCCAGTGCTGTTGTGCCTGCGAATAGGCTGCACAGGGAAGGTGAAGACCAGCATCAGCTTTGATGGCTAGCACCTACCTAGTGGGAGAACTGGGCTGATGTTTACTATTTCAGAAACAGGCACTGCCGGGAAGGAAAACGATGACATGCTGCACCTCAGGGAAAGCTGAGATGCCAGTGCTGTTGTGCCTGCGAATAGGCTGCACAGGGAAGGTGAATACAAGGATCAGCTTTAAGGGCTAGCACCTACCTAGTGGGAGAACTGGGCTGATGTTTACTATTTCAGAAACAGGCACTGCCGGGAAGGAAAACGATGACATGCTACACCTCTGGGAAAGCTGAGATGCCAGTGCTGTTGTGCCTGCGAATAGGCTGCACAGGGAAGGTGAAAAAGCTGTATCAGCTTTGAGGGCTTGCACATTCCTAGTGGGAGAAGTGGGCTGATGTTTACTATCTCAGAAACAGAGACTGCCGGGAAGGAAAACGATGACATGCTACGCCTCTGGGAAAGCAGAGATGCCAGTGCTGTTGTGCCTGCGAATAGGCTGCAGAGGGAAGGTGAAGACCTGCATCAGCTTTGAGGGCTGGCACCTTCCTAGTGGGAGAACTAGCTGGAGGTTCACTATTTCGGAAACAGGCACTGCCGGTAAGGAACACGATGACATGCTACACCTCTGGGAAAGCAGAGATGCCAGTGCTGTTGTGCCTGCGAATAGGCTTCAGAGGGAAGGTGAAGACCAGCATCAGCTTTGAGGGCTAGCACCTTTTTTGTGGGAGAACTGGGCTGATGTTTACTATTTCAGAAACAGGCACTGCTGGGAAGGAAAACGATGACATGCTACACCTCTGGGAAAGCAGAGATGCCAGTGCTGTTGTGCCTGCGAATAGGCTGCAGAGGGAAGGTGAAGACCTGCATCAGCTTTGAGGGCTGGCACCTTCCTTGTGGGAGAACTGGGCTGATGTTTACTATTTCAGAAACAGGCACTGCCGGGAAGGAAAACGATGACATGCTGCACCTCTGGGAAAGCTGAGATGCCAGTGCTGTTGTGCCTGCGAATGGGCTGCACAGGGAAGGTGAAGACCAGCATCAGCTTTGAGGGCTAGCACCTACCTAGTGGGAGTACTGGGCTGATGTTTACTATTTCAGAAACAGGCACTGCCGGGAAGGAAAACGATAACATGCTACACCTCTGGGAAAGCAGAGATGCCAGTGCTGTTGTGCCTGCGAATAGGCTGCAGAGGGAAGGTGAAGACCTGCATCAGCTTTGAGGGCTGGCACCTTCCTTGTGGGAGAACTGGGCTGATGTTTACTATTTCAGAAACAGGCACTGCCGAGAAGGAAAACGGTAACATGCTACACCTCAGGGAAAGCAGAGATGCCAGTGCTGTTGTGCCTGCAAATAGGCTGCACAGGGAAGGTGAAAAAGCTGTATCAGTTTTGAGGGCTAGCACCTACCTAGTGGGAGAACTGGGCTGATGTTTACTATTTCAGAAACAGAGACTGCCGGGAAGGAAAACGATGATATGCTACACCTCTGGGAAAGCAGAGATGCCGGTGCTGTTGTGCCTGCAAATAGGCTGCACAGGGAAGGTAAAAAACCTGCATCAGTTTTGAGGGCTAGCACCTACCTAGTGGGAGTACTGGGCTGATGTTTACTATTTCAGAAACAGGCACTGCCGGGATGGTAAACGATGACATGCTGCACCTCTGGGAAAGCAGAGATGCCAGTGCTGTTGTGCCTGCGAATAGGCTGCATACTGAAGGTGAAGACCTGCATAAGCTTTGAGGGCTAGCACCTTCCTAGTGGGAGAACTAGCTGGAGGTTCACTATTTCGGAAACAGGCACTGCCGGGAAGGAACACGATGACATGCTGCACCTTGGGAAAGCAGAGATGCCAGTGCTGTTGTGCCTGCGAATACGCTGCACAGGGAAGGTGAAGACCTGCATCAGCTTTGATGGCTGGCACCTTCCTAGTGGGAGAACTGGGCTGATGTTTACTATCTCAGAAACAGAGACTGCCGGGAAGGAAAACGATGATATGCTACACCTCTGGGAAAGCAGAGATGCCGGTGCTGTTGTGCCTGCAAATAGGCTGCACAGGGAAGGTGAAAAACCTGTATCAGTTTTGACGGCTAGCACCTACCTAGTGGGAGAACTGGGCTGATGTTTACTATTTCGGAAACAGACACTGCCGGGAAGGAAAACGATGACATGCTGCACCTCTGGGCAAGCAGAGATGCCAGTGCTGTTGTGCCTGCGAATAGGCTGCACAGGGAAGGTGAATACAAGGATCAGCTTTGATGGCTAGCACCTTCCTAGTGGGAGAACTGGGCTGATGTTTACTATCTCAGAAACAGACACTGCCGGGAAGGAAAACGATCACATGCTACACCTCTGGGAAAGCAGAGATGCCGCTGCTGTTGTGCCTGCAAATAGGCTGCACAGGGAAGGTAAAAAACCTGCATCAGTTTTGAGGGCTAGCACCTTCCTAGTGGGAGTACTGGGCTGATGTTTACTATTTCAGAAACAGGCACTGCCGGGAAGGAAAACGATGACATGCTGCACCTCTGGGAAAGCAGAGATGCCAGTGCTGTTGTGCCTGCGAATAGGCTGCAGAGGGAAGGTGAAGACCTGCATCAGCTTTGAGGGCTGGCACCTTCCTAGTGGGAGAACTGGGCTGATATTTACTATTTCAGAAACAGGCACTGCCGGGAAGGAAAACGATGACATGCTACACCTCTGGGAAAGCTGAGATGCCAGTGCTGTTGTGCCTGCGAATAGGCTGCACAGGGACGGTGAATACAAGGATCAGCTTTGATGGCTAGCACCTTCCTAGTGGGAGTACTGGGCTGATGATTACTATTTCAGAAACAGGCACTACCGGGAAGGAAAACGATGACATGCTACACCTCTGGGAAAGCAGAGATGCCAGTGCTGTTGTGCCTGCGAATAGGCTGCAGAGGGAAGGTGAAGACCAGCATCAGCTTTGAGGGCTGGCACCTTCCTTGTGGGAGAACTGGGCTGATGTTTACTACTTCAGAAACAGGCACTGCCGAGAAGGAAAACGGTAACATGCTACACCTCAGGGAAAGCAGAGATGCCAGTGCTGTTGTGCCTGCAAATAGGCTGCACAGGGAAGGTGAAAAAGCTGTATCAGTTTTGAGGGCTAGCACCTACCTAGTGGGAGAACTGGGCTGATGTTTACTATTTCAGAAACAGGCACTGCCGGGAAGGAAAACGATGACATGCTACACCTCTGGGAAAGCAGAGATGCCAGTGCTGTTGTGCCTGCGAATAGGCTGCACAGGGAAGGTGAAGACCAGCATCAGCTTTGAGGGCTAGCACCTACCTAGTGGGAGTACTGGGCTGATGTTTACTATTTCAGAAACAGGCACTGCCGGGAAGGAAAACGATAACATGCTACACCTCTGGGAAAGCAGAGATGCCAGTGCTGTTGTGCCTGCGAATAGGCTGCAGAGGGAAGGTGAAGACCTGCATTAGCTTTGAGGGCTGGCACCTTCCTTGTGGGAGAACTGGGCTGATGTTTACTATTTCAGAAACAGGCACTGCCGAGAAGGAAAACGGTAACATGCTACACCTCAGGGAAAGCAGAGATGCCAGTGCTGTTGTGCCTGCAAATAGGCTGCACAGGGAAGGTGAAAAAGCTGTATCAGTTTTGAGGGCTAGCACCTACCTAGTGGGAGAACTGGGCTGATGTTTACTATTTCAGAAACAGGCACTGCCGGGAAGGAAAACGATGACATGCTACACCTCTGGGAAAGCAGAGATGCCAGTGCTGTTGTGCCTGCGAATAGGCTGCAGAGGGAAGGTGAAGACCTGCATCAGCTTTGAGGGCTGGCACCTTCCTTGTGGGAGAACTGGGCTGATGTTTACTATTTCAGAAACAGGCACTGCCGGGAAGGAACACGATGACATGCTACAACTCTGGGAAAGCAGAGATGCCAGTGCTGTTGTGCCTGCAAATAGGCTGCACAGGGAAGGTGAAAAAGCTGTATCAGTTTTGAGGGCTAGCACCTACCTAGTGGGAGAACTAGCTGGAGGTTTACTATTTCGGAAACAGGCACTGCCGGGAAGGAACACGATGACATGCTACACCTCTGGGAAAGCTGAGATGCCAGTGCTGTTGTGCCTGCGAATAGGCTGCACAGGGAAGGTGAAAAAGCTGTATCAGCTTTGAGGGCTTGCACATTCCTAGTGGGAGAAGTGGGCTGATGTTTACTATCTCAGAAACAGAGACTGCCTGGAAGGAAAACGATGACATGCTACACCTCTGGGAAAGCAGAGATGCCAGTGCTGTTGTGCCTGCGAATAGGCTTCAGAGGGAAGGTGAAGACCAGCATCAGCTTTGAGGGCTAGCACCTTTTTTGTGGGAGATCTGGTCCGATGTTTACTATCTCAGAAACAGGTTCTGCCGGGAAGGAAAAAGATAACATGCTACACCTCTGGGAAAGAAAGATGCCAGTGCTGTTGTGCCTGCAAATAGGCTGCAGAGGGAAGCTGAAGACTTGCATCAGCTTTGAGGGCTGCCACCTTCCTTGTGGGACAACTGGGCTGATGTGTACTATTTCAGAAACAGGTTCTGCCGGGCAGGAACACGATGACATGCTACACCTCTGGGAAAGCAGAGATGCCAGTGCTGTTGTGCCTGCGAATAGGCTGCACAGGGAAGGTGAAGACCTGCATCAGCTTTGATGGCTGGCACCTTCCTAGTGGGAGAACTGGGCTGATGTTTACTATCTCAGAAACAGAGACTGCCGGGAGGGAAAACGATGATATGCTACACCTCTGGGAAAGCTGAGATGCCAGTGCTGTTGTGCCTGCAAATAGGCTGCAGAGGGAAGGTGAATACAAGGATCAGCTTTAAGGGCTAGCACCTTCCTAGTGGGAGAACTGGGCTGATGTTTACTATTTCAGAAACAGGCACTGCCGGGAAGGAAAACGATGACATGCTGCACCTCTGGGCAAGCAGAGATGCCAGTGCTGTTGTGCCTGCGAATAGGCTGCACAGGGAAGGTGAATACAAGGATCAGCTTTGATGGCTAGCACCTTCCTTTTGGGAGAACTGGGCTGATGTTTACTATCTCAGAAACAGGCACTGCCGGGAAGGAAAACGGTAACATGCTACACCTCTGGGAAAGCAGAGATGCCAGTGCTGTTGTGCCTGCAAATAGGCTGCACAGGGAAGGTGAAGACCTGCATCAGCTTTGAGGGCTGGCACCTTCCTAGTGGGAGAACTGGGCTGATGTTTACTATTTCAGAAACAGCCACTGCCGGGAAGGAAAACGATAACATGCTACACCTCAGGGAAAGCAGAGATGCCAGTGCTGTTGTGCCTGCGAATAGGCTGCACAGGGAAGGTGAATACAAGGATCAGCTTTGATGGCTAGCACCTTCCTAGTGGGAGAACTGGGCTGATGTTTACTATTTCAGAAACAGCCACTGCCGGGAAGGAAAACGATGACATGCTGCACCTCTGGGCAAGCTGAGATGCCAGTGCTGTTGTGCCTGCGAATAGGCTGCAGAGGGAAGGTGAAGACCTGCATCAGCTTTGAGGGCTGGCACCTTCCTAGTGGGAGAACTGGGCTGATGTTTACTATTTCAGAAACAGCCACTGCCGGGAAGGAAAACGATGACATGCTGCACCTCTGGGCAAGCTGAGATGCCAGTGCTGTTGTGCCTGCGAATAGGCTGCAGAGGGAAGGTGAAGACCTGCATCAGCTTTGAGGGCTGGCACCTTCCTTGTGGGAGAACTGGGCTGATGTTTACTATTTCGGAAACAGAGACTGCCGGGAAGGAAAACGAGGACATGCTGCACCTCTGGGCAAGCAGAGATGCCAGTGCTGTTGTGCCTGCGAATAGGCTGCACAGGGAAGGTGAATACAAGGATCAGCTTTGATGGCTAGCACCTTCCTAGTGGGAGAACTGGGCTGATGTTTACTATTTCAGAAACAGACACTGCCGGGAAGGAAAAAGATAACATGCTACACCTCTGGTAAAGCAGAGATGCCAGTGCTGTTGTGCCTGCGAATAGGCTGCAGAGGGAAGGTGAAGACCTGCATCAGCTTTGAGGGCTGGCACCTTCCTTGTGGGAGAACTGGGCTGATGTTTACTACTTCAGAAACAGGCACTGCCGAGAAGGAAAACGGTAACATGCTACACCTCAGGGAAAGCAGAGATGCCAGTGCTGTTGTGCCTGCAAATAGGCTGCACAGGGAAGGTGAAAAAGCTGTATCAGTTTTGAGGGCTAGCACCTACCTAGTGGGAGAACTGGGCTGATGTTTACTATTTCAGAAACAGGCACTGCCGGGAAGGAAAACGATGACATGCTACACCTCTGGGAAAGCAGAGATGCCAGTGCTGTTGTGCCTGCGAATAGGCTGCACAGGGAAGGTGAAGACCAGCATCAGCTTTGAGGGCTAGCACCTACCTAGTGGGAGTACTGGGCTGATGTTTACTATTTCAGAAACAGGCACTGCCGGGAAGGAAAACGATAACATGCTACACCTCTGGGAAAGCAGAGATGCCAGTGCTGTTGTGCCTGCGAATAGGCTGCAGAGGGAAGGTGAAGACCTGCATTAGCTTTGAGGGCTGGCACCTTCCTTGTGGGAGAACTGGGCTGATGTTTACTATTTCAGAAACAGGCACTGCCGAGAAGGAAAACGGTAACATGCTACACCTCAGGGAAAGCAGAGATGCCAGTGCTGTTGTGCCTGCAAATAGGCTGCACAGGGAAGGTGAAAAAGCTGTATCAGTTTTGAGGGCTAGCACCTACCTAGTGGGAGAACTGGGCTGATGTTTACTATTTCAGAAACAGGCACTGCCGGGAAGGAAAACGATGACATGCTACACCTCTGGGAAAGCAGAGATGCCAGTGCTGTTGTGCCTGCGAATAGGCTGCAGAGGGAAGGTGAAGACCTGCATCAGCTTTGAGGGCTGGCACCTTCCTTGTGGGAGAACTGGGCTGATGTTTACTATTTCAGAAACAGGCACTGCCGGGAAGGAACACGATGACATGCTACAACTCTGGGAAAGCAGAGATGCCAGTGCTGTTGTGCCTGCAAATAGGCTGCACAGGGAAGGTGAAAAAGCTGTATCAGTTTTGAGGGCTAGCACCTACCTAGTGGGAGAACTAGCTGGAGGTTTACTATTTCGGAAACAGGCACTGCCGGGAAGGAACACGATGACATGCTACACCTCTGGGAAAGCTGAGATGCCAGTGCTGTTGTGCCTGCGAATAGGCTGCACAGGGAAGGTGAAAAAGCTGTATCAGCTTTGAGGGCTTGCACATTCCTAGTGGGAGAAGTGGGCTGATGTTTACTATCTCAGAAACAGAGACTGCCTGGAAGGAAAACGATGACATGCTACACCTCTGGGAAAGCAGAGATGCCAGTGCTGTTGTGCCTGCGAATAGGCTTCAGAGGGAAGGTGAAGACCAGCATCAGCTTTGAGGGCTAGCACCTTTTTTGTGGGAGATCTGGTCCGATGTTTACTATCTCAGAAACAGGTTCTGCCGGGAAGGAAAAAGATAACATGCTACACCTCTGGGAAAGAAAGATGCCAGTGCTGTTGTGCCTGCAAATAGGCTGCAGAGGGAAGCTGAAGACTTGCATCAGCTTTGAGGGCTGCCACCTTCCTTGTGGGACAACTGGGCTGATGTGTACTATTTCAGAAACAGGTTCTGCCGGGCAGGAACACGATGACATGCTACACCTCTGGGAAAGCAGAGATGCCAGTGCTGTTGTGCCTGCGAATAGGCTGCACAGGGAAGGTGAAGACCTGCATCAGCTTTGATGGCTGGCACCTTCCTAGTGGGAGAACTGGGCTGATGTTTACTATCTCAGAAACAGAGACTGCCGGGAGGGAAAACGATGATATGCTACACCTCTGGGAAAGCTGAGATGCCAGTGCTGTTGTGCCTGCAAATAGGCTGCAGAGGGAAGGTGAATACAAGGATCAGCTTTAAGGGCTAGCACCTTCCTAGTGGGAGAACTGGGCTGATGTTTACTATTTCAGAAACAGGCACTGCCGGGAAGGAAAACGATGACATGCTGCACCTCTGGGCAAGCAGAGATGCCAGTGCTGTTGTGCCTGCGAATAGGCTGCACAGGGAAGGTGAATACAAGGATCAGCTTTGATGGCTAGCACCTTCCTTTTGGGAGAACTGGGCTGATGTTTACTATCTCAGAAACAGGCACTGCCGGGAAGGAAAACGGTAACATGCTACACCTCTGGGAAAGCAGAGATGCCAGTGCTGTTGTGCCTGCAAATAGGCTGCACAGGGAAGGTGAAGACCTGCATCAGCTTTGAGGGCTGGCACCTTCCTAGTGGGAGAACTGGGCTGATGTTTACTATTTCAGAAACAGCCACTGCCGGGAAGGAAAACGATAACATGCTACACCTCAGGGAAAGCAGAGATGCCAGTGCTGTTGTGCCTGCAAATAGGCTGCACAGGGAAGGTGAAAAAGCTGTATCAGTTTTGAGGGCTAGCACCTACCTAGTGGGAGAACTGGGCTGATGTTTACTATTTCAGAAACAGGCACTGCCGGGAAGGAAAAAGATAACATGCTGCACCTCTGGGAAAGCAGAGATGCCAGTGCTGTTGTGCCTGCGAATACGCTGCACAGGGAAGGTGAAGACCTGCATCAGCTTTGATGGCTGGCACCTTCCTAGTGGGAGAACTGGGCTGATGTTTACTATCTCAGAAACAGAGACTGCCGGGAAGGAAAACGATGATATGCTACACCTCTGGGAAAGCAGAGATGCCGGTGCTGTTGTGCCTGCAAATAGGCTGCACAGGGAAGGTGAAAAACCTGTATCAGTTTTGAGGGCTAGCACCTACCTAGTGGGAGAACTGGGCTGATGTTTACTATTTCAGAAACAGGCACTGCCGGGAAGGAAAACGATGATATGCTACACCTCTGGGAATGCTGAGATGCCAGTGCTGTTGTGCCTGCAAATAGGCTGCACAGGGAAGGTGAATACAAGGATCAGCTTTAAGGGCTAGCACCTTCCTAGTGGGAGTACTGGGCTGATGATTACTATTTCAGAAACAGGCACTGCCGGGAAGGAAAAAGATAACATACTACACCTCTGGGAAAGCAGAGATGCCAGTGCTGTTGTGCCTGCGAATAGGCTGCAGAGGGAAGGTGAAAAAGCTGTATCAGTTTTGAGGGCTAGCACCTACCTAGTGGGAGAACTGGGCTGATGTTTACTATTTCAGAAACAGCCACTGCCGGGAAGGAAAACGATAACATGCTACACCTCTGGAAAAGCAGAGATGCCAGTGCTGTTGTGCCTGCGAATAGGCTTCAGAGGGAAGGTGAAGACCAGCATCGGCTTTGAGGGCTGGCACCTTCCTTGTGGGAGAACTAGCTGGAGATTTACTATTTCGGAAACAGGCACTGCCGGGAAGGAAAAAGATAACATGCTACACCTCTGGGAAAGCAGAGATGCCAGTGCTGTTGTGCCTGCAAATAGGCTGCAGAGGGAAGATGAAGACTTGCATCAGCTTTGAGGGCTGGCACCTTCCTAGTGGGAGAACTGGGCTGATGTTTACTATTTCAGAAACAGGCACTGTCGGGAAGGAAAACGATGATATGCTACACCTCTGGGAAAGCAGAGATGCCGCTGCTGTTGTGCCTGCAAATAGGCTGCACAGGGAAGGTAAAATACCTGTATCAGTTTTGAGGGCTAGCACCTTCCTAGTGGGAGAACTAGGCTGATGTTTACTATTTCAGAAACAGACACTGCCGGGAAGGAAAACGATGACATGCTGCACCTCTGGGAAAGCAGAGATGCCAGTGCTGTTGTGCCTGCGAATAGGCTGCACAGGGAAGGTGAATACAAGGATCAGCTTTAAGGGCTAGCACCTTCCTAGTGGGAGAACTGGGCTGATGTTTACTATTTCAGAAACAGACACTGCCGGGAAGGAAAACGATGACATGCTGCACCTCTGGGAAAGCAGAGATGCCAGTGCTGTTGTGCCTGCGAATAGGCTGCAGAGGGAAGGTGAAGACCTGCATCAGCTTTGAGGGCTGGCACCTTCCTTGTGGGAGAACTGGGCTGATGTTTACTATTTCAGAAACAGGCACTGCCGGGAAGGAAAACGATGACATGCTGCACCTCTGGGAAAGCAGAGATGCCAGTGCTGTTGTGCCTGCGAATAGGCTGCAGAGGGAAGGTGAAGACCTGCATCAGCTTTGAGGGCTGGCACCTTCCTTGTGGGAGAACTGGGCTGATGTTTACTATTTCAGAAACAGGCACTGCCGGGAAGGAACACGATGACATGCTGCACCTCTGGG